>JBAPLJ010002316.1:0-67237 GCA_037832345.1 Rhizophora mangle | reverse complement strand
TCATAAACTCTCAAATCATCTTACATGATTAATTAAGTCTAAGCACTACTTTGAACTTAAAATAATATGGCAAGACCTTTGTAAACATATTTGCAAGCATTATTTTTTGTACTTAATTTTCTGGAGTTGAAACCTTCATTTCGGAATTATCTCCTGAATGAAGCGATACCTCATGTCAATATCGCTTCGTCCATCTTATGATACATTTGATTTTTTAATCAAGTGTATTGCACTTTGACTGTTACGTAGTTTTCTAACTAACAATAGAACCACCAACACAAAATACATAGCATGTAAGAGATTTTCTTTTATCAAGATCAGTAACATAGTTAGAATCAACAAAACCAACCGATGCATTTGAATTTTTACCAAACTCCAAACATATATCCAAAGTACCTTGCAAATATCTAAGAATTCACTTCACAACTTGTCGATGTGATTTGCTTAAAGAAGACATATACTTGCTAACCACACTAACTGCTTGTGAAATATTTGACATGTGCAAACCATTGTATACGTAAGACTATTGACAACACTCAAATACGAAATTCTTTCCATATTCCTCTTCTCTTTATTTGTTATTAGCAATTGAGTAATTGATAATCTAAAATGACTAGCAATGTGAGTACTAACAAATTTAGCATTTTTCATATCAAATCGTTCCAAGACCTTTTCAACATAATTTTCTGGGTCAAATATAACTTACCACCTTCATGATTTCTTCTGATTTCCATGCCAAGAATCTTCTTTGTTGCTCTTAAGTCTTTCATCTCAATTTCACCATTCAAAAGCACTTTCAAAGTGTAGATCTTTGACAAATTCTTGGTAGTAATGAGCATGTTGTCAACATACAACAACATGTAAATGAATGAACCATCATCTAACTTCCAAAAGTAAATGCAACTATCATACATGCTCCTGGAGTAACCATGACCCAGTATAAAGGAATCGAATCTCTTACACCACTGTCTTGGAGACTACTTTAATCCATAAGGATTTCTTCAACAAACAAACATGGTCTTCTTTATCTTTAACTTCAAAATTAAGGTTGCTTCATGTATATTTGCTCCTTAAGCTCACCATGTAAGAAAATTGTCTTAACATCGAGTTGATCTAACTCCAACTCATACATGGCCGCCAAAGTAAGCAAGACACATATCGAATTATGCTTAACAACAAGTTAGAAAATTTCATTAAAGTCAATACCTTGTACTTGACTAAAGTTTTTTGTGACCAAACATGCCTTGTACCTTGCATCTTCAATCCTTAGTATACCTTCTTTCTTTTTGAAAACCCGTTTATAGCCAATGATTTTCTTTTCTAAAAGTGGCTTCACAAGAACCCATATGTCATTCTTGTGGAGAAATTTTGTTTCTTCATTCATTACAACCAATTACCTAGATGAGTCAACACCTGAAAATGCTTCTAAATATGTAGATGACTCGCCATTTTCACTAATCTCTTGTGCAACTGAAATAGCATAAGCAACATAGTCATTATATCTCTGTAGTGGTCGAATCTCATTTCTTGGTCTATCTTTGGCTATGAAATGATCTTCCTTTTTATCTTTAAAGGAATCTACAATATCTAATGAATTTGACTAAATGTGAGGACTCCGCTGTTGAACATCTTGATTCAAAACTTTAAACTCTACTTACTTGTATGCACTATCACCTTTACCTGCATCAGAAGATATAGAAGACTCTCCTTTCAGATGTAATATAGAGGATTTATCAAATGTAACATTTTTGCTAATCTCAAATTTTAATGGGTCAAGACACCATAAACGATATCCCTTCATTCTATAGGCATGCCTAAGGAAAATGTAATTTTTATCTCTATGTTCTAATTTCCCATCATTTACATGCATATATGTAGGATATCCAAATATCTTCAAATTAAAGTAATTAGAATGAGCACCTGACTAGATTTCCTCTAGAGTCTTAAACTTTATAAATACTAAAAGTGCACGATTAATGATATGACAAGATATAGAGACTATCTTTACCTAAAAGTCTTTTGACAAACTAACATTGGAGATCATATAGTGAGCTCTCTCTAAAAGTGTTCTATTTATACTTTTAGCAACACCATTCTGCTGAGGAGTCATCCTGGCTATATGATGACAAACAATACTTTTATTTTCACAAAATTCACCTCCTCAAAAATTTATGTCATTATTTGTCATAAGCAGCTTGATTTGCTTCCTTGTTTGCTTTTGACAAACCAACATTGGAGATCATATAGTGAGCTCTCTCCAAAAGTGTTCTGTTTATACTTTTAGCAACGTCATTCTGCTAAGGAGTCATCCTAACTATATGATGACAAATAATACCTTCATTTTCACAAAATTCACCTCCTTAAAAATTTTATGTCATTATCTATCATGAGTAGCTTGATTTGCTTCCCTGTTTGCTTCTCAATCAAAGTTTTATACTTCTTGAATGTTTGGAAAATATCATTCTTATACTTCAGAAAGAAAACCCAAACTTTCCTTGAATAATCATTAATGAAAGTCAACATGTACTTAACACTACCTTTTAACGGAATGTGAGATGGCCCTTAAAGGTCTGAATGAATATAATCCAAAGTGCCTTTTGTCTTATGAATTGCTACAGACTTGAAATTGACATACTTCTACTTCCCAAAGATACAATGCTCGCAAAAGTCTAACTTTCCAATATATTGTCCATACAGAAGGCCTCTTTCACTCAATATAAATATGCCCTTCTCGCTTATGTATCCCAACTGCATATACCATAACTTCATAATATCTATCTTTGTAAAGATTGTAGTAGTACCCATAACTATAATTCCTTATAGAATATATAAAATTCCAGATTTGTAAGCTTTTATGACAACAAGAGCACCTTTACTGACTTTCAAAACTCCACCTTCACGGATGTACCTATACCCAAGAGCCTTAAGTATTCCCAAATAGATAAGATTTTTCTTCAATTTTGACACATGTCTGACTTGTGTTCTCATAGCACCATCATGAGTCTTGATTCTAACCATACCAATCCCAACAATTTTGCAAGCTGTATCATTACCCATCATAATAACTCCACCTTTAATAGATTCACAAGTGAAAAACCAATCTCTATTAAGACACATATGATATGTGTAACCAGAATCCAAAATCCATTCATGCACAGACCTTAATTTATCATTAATAAAGAAAATAATTTAGTCACTCTCATCTTCTACAACATTGGCTATGACTCTTTATGCTTCCCTAGCAACGCTGTGTCAACGTCATCTTGAACCAACATAGCCTTCATCTTCAGTTGTCACATTCCTAAGTTGACACTCCAATCGAACTTTTCAAAATAATACTTAGTTATTATCATAATGACTATTTTCATGATGAACTAAATTAAGGCTCTGATGTTAGTTTGTTAAGTTATGATACCAATTTATTAGGGAATAAGCACTAGGTTATAGCATTTAAAGACAAAAACAAAAATAAAGAAAAATTAACTAAAAATAGGAAACATTAAATTTACGTGACTTGATCAATTTGACTTACATCTACAGATAAAAGTGAGAGTAAATATTATTAAAATAGAAAATACAAAAAAAAAAAACTTGTAAGCCTAATTAACAAAAAAACCCAAATAATAAACTAAAGGTTCATAGAGTTTTAATTTCCTTAATTTTTCTTTAATTCTCTTATATCACAGCATGTTATACTACTCTTTATTTATAAGGAATACAATCAAACCCACCATGCTTACATTCTTGATGTGGGATTTTGGCCACCAATCTTAACAAACTTTCTCAATATGAGATTTTAGCCACCTTAACATTTATATGCAAGGGTATTTGTTGTCGATAGCTAAAAAATTTAGACCTTTTTCTTGAAGATTTGAGATTTTAATCTTAAAAAAATATATATTAAAAAAGATAATATGAGATTTATAAAAATAAAAATTTTATATTTTTTTATATTACTAATACTATAAATAAAAAAAAATTAAATATATACACAAACTTTTGTTGTTTATTTATTTATTTTTTCAAAGAGAGAGGCTTGTATGTCTCAGCTGTATATTGTAGCTTTATTATGTAAAACTAACCCAACAGTGCCTTAGAGTTGTAATGAAAAGTATTTTATGATATAATCTAAAAATCTGATATTGAAACTAGTAATTATAAAAAAATGATAATATAATTAAATCAGAAAAAAAAATACAATTATATAAATTAATCTTTTAAATACTTAAATTGTACAAATTCATCTACTATTACAACATCATAACAATATTTTGATTAATGGTTTGGGTATCAAGAAAAGCTGAATGGTCTTGTATCACATTGTTTTTTTTCTTTTTCTAACCCAGAATGTCTACTATGGTTGTAAAAAATTTGTGATTTACTAATATAAGTAAACTAATTTCATATGACATATCTTGTGATGTGAACCTAGTTAAATGTAATTAAAAAACTCAAAATGCAATCATTTATAAAATTTAAGAAAATTCAAACTAAATTTGTAAAATATAAATAAACTTAACTAAATATAAAAAAAAAAAAATTATTAATAAAATTTTAAAATGAATTGAATAAAGTTTTTATTTTATATATTATTTTTAATTTATTAATAATTAAATTATATTATATTTATAAATTAAATTAATAATCTTAATTTTGAAAATAAAATCACATTTTTAAAATAAATTGACAAGAAATTTATTTTTTTTATTTTAAAAATTGTTATAAAAATTATTATAATTACTTAATATATTTATATAATTAATAAAATATCTATTTCATTAAAATATGCATATAACTTTTAGTTTTAAATTACTTTATTTGCCTCAAACTTTAAAAAAAAAAAAAATTGTTATAACCATATCAAAGATTAAAAAATAGAAAAAAAAAAGTGACTTTAAAGTTAGTACAAATCATAATTCTTATTAACCCTAATATTAGAGTGAAATTATTAATAAAATTGTTTTTAAGAAATTTATATTATTTAATAAAATATTATAAATTATATAATTAAAAAATAAAATTATTTTAGTAAAACATATTTATTAAAAAAACATCACTACATTACAACACTTATTATGATATATAGTAGACAAAAGACATATAAGTATTGTCAATAAGTTTTTTTTTTTTTTATTAAAGTTAAAATAATAAATGATTGTAATGAGTAAAATTATTTTAAAAAATATAATTAAAATTAAAATTTTTTTAAAATAATTTTTTTATATATTTTGTGTGTAATTTTAAAAATAAAATAATTCATATTTTATTTTCATGAATGAAAATTATTTTATAAGATAAATGCTAAAAATTTTACAAAACAATGTATAGAATAATTATAAATATATAGTTAATAAATTGTAAATTGAAATCTTTTTATTTTTATTTTTTTAATATTAAATTTTATATTATTAATATATAATAATTTAGTTAATATTTTATTTTAAATTTGAGATTTTTACATATTTCATTCTCCAAAAATATATTTAAGTGTTTACCAAAAATATGATAAAATTTTAAATTTTTTAAAATTGCATCTATGTATGGTAATTTTAATTTATTAATATTCAGATTAAATTTAAAAAAATAATAAAATAATAAATAATTTATATTTTAATTCATAAATATAATAATTATTATAGTTATATTATTTTAAAATAAAAATAAAAATAAAAAGTGTAGAAATGCAATGCTGACGCGTTGCTTCTCTCGCCAGTGCCTCCCGACTACCACTCAAGGGACCACCTCGCTGTTTGGACCATTCTCAGCCAAGCAATTAGTGCTAGATGTGTGAATCGTTAGTTTTGCAGCTAGGAAGGACGCCTCGGGGAAAAAAAAAATAGTGACATTAGTTTTTAAAATTTTCAGTTAGTGGATGCTTCCACTTTGAAGAAGGATGTTGCTGAAGGCGTTGATGTGATGGTGGTAAGGGAGCTTACCGGAGATAATTTGCTCATCAAATTATGACTGGGTTTTATTTTATTTTCCTCCATATTTTTGTTATATTTATCATGAATTGTTTTTTTGCTACTAGGTATCTATTTTGTTAAGAACCTAGGGTTTGGTGATTAAGGATTTAGAAATAGGAATTGAGATTTAAGGATTTGAAATAAGAAAATGGGATATAATTGATCCCTTCGAGGGGATCAGCCTCCAATGATCACTTCAAGGGGATCGGCCTCCAATGATCTGTTCGAGGGATCAGCCTCCAATAAGTTAAACGCTCTGATAATATTATTGATTACTTGCTTTCAAAAGTCGTAAGGTATTACAATTATATAGACTTCACAGACTATTATTATTACGAATATAGTCTCGCCTATTAATTCAAAAATAATAACAGATAAATATTAAATAAAATAATTAATAATAATAATTTTCTAAATAGAAAGATCTTGTCATTCTTCCGCTCTTCAAATTAGCTTTATCCTCAAGGCTTGTGTCATCAATTATTTC
Source organism: Rhizophora mangle (assembly GCA_037832345.1). Taxonomy (NCBI): domain Eukaryota; kingdom Viridiplantae; phylum Streptophyta; class Magnoliopsida; order Malpighiales; family Rhizophoraceae; genus Rhizophora; species Rhizophora mangle. Next base: position 60,784 of record JBAPLJ010002316.1, on the reverse strand, counting down.
TTTCAGTCTAACCTTCTTCCATGGAACTTTTTTTAAAAGCTTGTCTTGATCAATGGTCTTCTTTAATCGCACTTTCTTCCATGGAACTTCTCTTATATGATAATTGAATGCTGCATTGCTTTTAACATAATAATTTCTCATTGAAACATGCCATAAAATATCAACTGTGACTTGCACCTTAAACTTGTTACAAATCTTCGAAGGAATAGGTTGTTTGGTCAACTTCTCATTCATTAATTCAACCGCAATGACTTGTTCCTCTTTAAGAAATTCAACAATTTCCACGGATTCTTTAAACGATTCATCAGATTTCATAGATGATAAATTAGAATTTTCAATCAAAGCTATAATAAGTTTACCAGAATTTTTGTCATCCATAATTTCACGTTCTAAGTTGATGTCATCACCGGAATCTTTGTCGCCCACAGCATCATGCTTTGAATTGGTATCCTCACACTTTGAATCAATATCATTACCAAAATCTTTGCCTTGGGCAAGGTCATGCTTTGTCTCTTTAGCTTTCTCAATGTCAGTAGGTTTGCTGGCTTCTTTAGCAATTGAGTGATAAATTTTAGTGCCTAGCCTCTCTTCACATAGGCGAGCAAAGGAAATAATAGCTACCATTACCAAATGTTCAGAACCTAGGGTTTGGTGATTAGGGATTTAGAAGTAGGGATTGAGATTTGAGGATTTCAAATAAGAAAAAGGGATAAAATTGATCTCTTCGAGGGGATCAACCTCCAATGATCGCTTCGAGGGGATCGGCCTCCAATGATCTGTTCAAGGGATTAGCCACCAATAAGCTAAACACTCTGATAATATTATTGATTGCTTCCTTTCAAAAGTCATAGGACATTACAATTATATAAACTTGACAGACTACTATTACGGATAAAATATCGCATATTAATTCGAAAATAATAAAAGATAAATATTAAATAAAATAATTAATAATAATAATTTCCTAAATAAAAGGATCTCATCATTAATGTTGAGAACCTAGGGTTTGGTGATTAGGGATTTAGAAGTAGGGATTGAGATTTGAGGATTTGAAATAAGAAAAAGGGATAAAATTGATCTCTTCAAGGAGATCAGCCTCCAATGATCGCTTCGAGGGGATCGGCCTCCAATGATCTGCTCGAGGGATCAGCCTCCAATAAGTTAAACACTCTGATAATATTATTGATTGCTTACTTTCAAAAGTTGTAGGACATTACAATTATATAGACTTCACAGATTACTATTACGGATACAATATCGCCTATTAATTCGAAAATAATAAAAGATAAATATTAAATAAAATAATTAATAATAATAATTTCCTAAATAAAAGGATCTCATCATTCTTCCGCTCTTCAAATTAGCTTTGTCCTCAAGGCTTGTTTCATCACTTATTTCTTTCAGTCTAACCTTCTTCCATGGAACTTCTTTCAAAAGCTTGTCTTGATCAACGGTCTTCTTTAATCTCACTTTCTTCCATGGAACTTTTCTTATATGATAATTGAATGCTGCATTGCTTTTGACATAATAATTTCTCTTTGAAACATGCCATAAAATATCAACTGTGACTTGTACCTTAAACTTGTTACAAATCTTTGAAGGAATAGGTTGTTTGGTCAACTTCTCATTCATTAATTCAACTGTAATGACTTGTTCTTTTTTAAGAAATTCAACAATCTCCACGGATTCTTTGAACAATTCATCAAATTTCATAGATGATAAATTAGAATATTCAATCAAAAGTATAATAAGTTTACCAGAATTTTTGTCATCCATAATTTCACGTTCTAAGTTGATGTCATCACCAAAATCTTGACTTTCCACAACTTTTAACTCTAAATTAATGTCATCACCAGAATCTTTGTCGCCCACAGCATCATGCTTTGAATTGGTATCCTCATGCTTTGAATCAATATCATTACCAAAATCTTTGCCTTGTGCAAGGTCATGCTTTGTCTCTTTAGCTTTCTCAATGTCAGTAGGTTTGCTGGCTTTTTTAGCAATTGAGTGATAAATTTTAGTGCCTAGCCTCTCTTCATATAGGCGAGCAAAGGAAATAGCAGCTACCATCGTCCGTGAGGAACGAGATTTAACTTCATGTCGAATGTCAGGAATAAGTCCTTCAATGAAGGTTTCCACCAATTGCCTTTCTGACCAATCTTTAGATCGGTTGATCAGTCGTTCAATTCGACTCTAGTATTCTAGGATGGTGGATGTCTGATGAATTGTTGTAAGCTCTCTTTCAACATTATCTCTTGATCAATTCTGTACCATAAAAAGAACTGCCTGTTCGATCCGCTTAAAAGACTCTTGCATGTGAGACAATGATTCTTCAATTCAAGATATTCTATCGTCAGAATCGGATAAATTGTGTGAAATCATATTGTAAGATTGCCAACTAGTGAAATTTTTTTTTTTTTTGGTGGTGGATGGAATAGAAACGGAATTCCTAAGATCGTTGCTCTCATACCAAATGATGAGAACCTAGGGTTTGGTGATTAGGGATTTAGAAGTAGGGATTGAGATTTGAGGATTTGATATAAGAAAAAGGGATAAAATTGATCTCTTCAAGGGGATCAGCATCCAATGATTGCTTCGAGGGGGATCAGCCTCCAATGATCTGTTCGAGGGATCAGCCTCCAATAAGCTAAACACTCTGATAATATTATTGATTGCTTACTTTCAAAAGTCGTAGGACATTACAATTATATAGACTTGACAGACTATTATTACGGATAAAATATTGCCTATTAATTCGAAAATAATAAAAGATAAATATTAAATAAAATAATTAATAATAATAATTTCCTAAATAAAAGGTTCTCAACATTTGGTATCAGAGCAATGATCTTAGGAATTCCGTTTTCTATTCCTTCCACCACCAAAAAAAAAAAAAAAAAAAATTTCACTAGTTGGCAATCTTACAATATAATTTCACACAATTTATCTGATTCTGACGATAGAATATCTCGAATTGAAGAATCATTGTCTCACATGCAAGAGTCTTTTAAGCGGATCGAACAAGCAGTTCTTTTTATGGTACAGAATCGATCAAGAGATAATGTTGAAGGAGAGCTTACAACAATTCATCAGACATCCACCATCCTAGAATACCAGAGTCGATTTGAACGACTGATCAACCGATCTAAAGATTGGTCAGAAAGGTAATTGGTGGAAACCTTCATTGAAGGACTTATTCCTGACATTCGACATGAAGTTAAATCTCGTTCCCCACGGACGATGGTAGCTGCTATTTCCTTTGCTCACCTATATGAAGAGAGGCTAGGCACTAAAATTTATCACTCAATTGCTAAAAAAGCCAGCAAACCTACTGACGTTGAGAAAGCTAAAGATACAAAGCATGACCTTGCGCAAGGCAAAGATTTTGGTAATGATATTAATTCAAAGCGTGAGGATACCAATTCAAAGCATGATGCTGTGGGCGACAAAGATTCTGGTGATGACATTAATTTAGAGTTAAAAGTTGTGGAAAGTCAAGATTTTGGTGATGACATCAACTTAGAACGTGAAATTATGGATGACAAAAATTCTGGTAAACTTATTATACCTCTGATTGAATATTCTAATTTATCATCTATGAAATCTGATGAATTGTTCAAAGAATCCGTGGAGATTGTTGAATTTCTTAAAAAAGAACAAGTTATTACGGTTGAATTAATGAATGAGAAGTTGACCAAACAACCTATTCCTTCAAAAATTTGTAACAAGTTTAAGGTATAAGTCACAGTTGATATTTTATGGCATGTTTCAAATAGAAATTATTATGTCAAAAGCAATGCAGCATTCAATTATCATATAAGAAAAGTTCCATGGAAGAAAGTGAGATTAAAGAAGATCGTTGATCAAGACAAGCTTTTGAAAGAAGTTCCATGGAAGAAGGTTAGACTGAAAGAAATAAGTGATGAAATAAGCCTTGAGGACAATGCTAATTTGAAGAGCGGAAGAATGATGAGATCCTTTTATTTAGGAAATTATTATTATTAATTATTTTATTTAATATTTATCTTTTATTATTTTTGAATTAATAGGTAATATTGTATCCGTAATAGTAGTCTATGAAGTCTATATAATTGTAATGTCCTACGACTTTTGAAAGTAAGCAATCAATAATATTATCAGAGTGTTTAGCTTATTGGAGGCTAATCCCTCGAACAATCATTGGAGGCTGATCCCCTCGAAGCGATTATTGGAGGCTGATCCCCTCGAAGAGATCAATTTTATCCCTTTTTCTTATTTCAAATCCTCAAATCTCAATCCCTACTTCTAAATCCCTAATCACCAAACCCTAGGTTCTCAACATTTGGTACCAGAGCAACGATCTTAGGTATTCCGTTTCTATTCCATCCACCCAAAAAAAAAAAATTCACTAGTTGGCAATCTTACAATATGATTTCACACAATTTATCCGATTCTGACGATAGAATATCTCGAATTGAAGAATCATTGTCTCACATGCAAGAGTCTTTTTAGCGGATCGAACAGACAATTCTTTTTATGGTACAAAATCGATCAAGAGATAATGTTGAAGGAGAGCTTACAACAATTCATCATACATCCACCATCCTAGAATACCAGAGTCGATTTGAACAACTGATCAACCGATCTAAAGATGGGTCAGAAAGGCAATTGTTGGAAACCCTCATTGAAGGACTTATTCCTGACATTCGACATGAAGTTAAATCTCGTTCCCCACGGACGATGGTAGCTGCTATTTCCTTTGCTCACCTATATAAAGAGAGGCTAGGCACTAAAATTTATCACTCAATTGCTAAAGAAGCCAGTAAACCTACTGACATTGAGAAAGCTAAAGAGACAAAACATGACCTTGCGCAAGGCAAAGATTTTGGTAATGATATTGATTCAAAGTGTGAGGATACCAATTCAAAGCATGATGCTGTGGGCGACAAAGATGTTGGTGATGACATCAACTTAGAACGTGAAATTATGGATGGCAAAAATTCTGGTAAACTTATTATAGCTTTGATTGAAAATTCTAATTTATCATCTATGAATTTTGATGAATCGTTCAAAGAATCCGTGGAAATTGTTGAATTTCTTAAAGAGGAACAAGTCATTGCGGTTGAATTAACGAATGAGAAGTTGACCAAACAACCTATTCCTTCGAAGATTTGTAACAAGTTTAAGGTGCAAGTCACAGTTGATATTTTATGACATGTTTCAAAGAGAAATTATTATGTCAAAAGTAATGCAGCATTCAATTATCATATAAGAGAAGTTCCATGGAAGAAAGTGTGATTAAAGAAGACCATTGATCAAGACAAGCTTTTGAAAAAAGTTTCATGGAAGAAGGTTAGACTGAAAGAAATAATTGATGACACAAGCCTTGAGGATAAGGCTAATTTGAAGAACGGAAGAATGATGAGATCCTTCTATTTAGAAAATTATTATTATTAATTATTTTATTTAATATTTATCTGTTATTATTTTCGAATTAATAGGTGAGATTGTATTTGTAATAGTAGTCTGTCAAATTTATATAATTGTAATACCCTACGACTTTTGAAAGCAAGTAATCAATAATATTATAAGAGTGTTTAACTTATTGGAGGCCGATCCCTCGAACAGATCATTGGAGGCCGATCCCCTCGAAGCAATCATTGGAGGCTAATCCACTCGAAGAGATCAATTATATTTCCTTTTCTTATTTCAAATACCCCAAATCTCAATCCCTATTTCTAAATCCTTAATCACCAAACCCTAGGTTCTCAACATATTTCAAAAAGCCAAGAGGCTTTGGCACTAATGATGATGGTGAGGAGATTGGCTTCAATACTGAGGTCTATGCTGCCTCTGAGGTAGATTTGCTAACACAAATTCTCTAAGCATTAAGCTTCAATCACAAATGTGCAGTTTACTTTCTCTCTCTTCCTCTTGCTCACACACGCCTGCGTTTGCTCTTGGAAAAACATAAATCAAACACAAAAGCATTCTGTTTATTGTCATGTTTTTTCTTACATATTCTTTTTCCTCACTTTTTTAACTTCAAGCAAGAACACTAGGAATTCAGACTTCAGCGAAAAAGAAAATGTAATTCAGAATTTGGGAGTGCCTCTATGTGATACATGTTGAATATAGTTTATGCTTGCTGATTGGAAGAGATGGGAAAGGGTGAAAAACAGACAAGAACTAATTTAACAATGGTTCTTGTAATATTATTTTAACTTACTTATCACACCATTGGAGAGGTGTCTAAAAATGAGTCATGATAATGTGCAGTTCCTTTCATGCTTTATTCTGGCATCTTTTCAGCATGTTGCAACTCAATTACTTTTCAGCCTTCAGGAAGGAGATGCACAGTAGATTGTCTACAATGGATATCATTTATGCACTGACAGTTGCATGCTTAGATATAGATTCAAAATTGCAGGAAGATGGGCATGAGGGTGCGTAAATTATGCAGGTTTAAGCATTGACATACAAATAAATGGATAGATACACAGAGTATATACTTTAGATGGACTATTTGGCTTGTTTACAAAAGTGCTTCCCTTTGCTAGAAGCTTGTAATATTTTGACTTTCATACCCAGGGAATCAATACCTGGCAGTATCATTTGCTATGCATTATTGCCTCCATAATTTGTGTTAGTTGCAAAGCATCATTCTTATTCTTTTCAGTGACTTTCTTTAATTGAAACAATGGATAGGGTATTGGTTAATGTGCAGTACCGTTGGACCAGGTTGATCGTATTGCTCGTGTTGCATTTGAGACCGCTGGGAAACGGAGTGGAAAACTCTGTTCTGTTGACAAAGCTAATGTCTTGGAGGTATATTTTCCTACCATTGTTAGGGAGTACGGTTGTTGCTCTTTTCTTTTCATTAGTATATGTACTGAAATTCAAAGTGTCATGTTCTTCATTGTGGAAGTCATGGTTTTACTTCAGTTGAATATGTCTGTGCATAGGTATCTAATATCTTGATACCAGCATACATTTCTTACATTTCTTCCGTGTTCCTTGAACAGGAGTCCAGATATTGAGCCCATATCCCTGCACAAGACTCTTCCACATATAGTTGTACTCTTTTTTTTTTTTATGGGGTTGTTGTTTTCTTCTCATTATATGGGATATACTACCTAAGCATCCATGTTCTTCGTTGTGGATGTCATAGTTTTAACTTCAGTTGAATAAGTCCGTGCATAGGTATCTAATATCTTGATACCAGCATCCATTTCTTACAATTCTTCTGTGTTCCTTGAACATGGGTCCAGATATTGAGCCCATATCCCTGCACGAGACTCTTCCACACATAGTTGTACTCTTTTATTTTTTTTAATGGGGTTATCATTTTTTTCTCATTATATGGGATATACTACCTAAGCATCCATGTTCTTCATTGTGGATGCATAGTTTTTACTTCTGTTGAATTTGTCCATGCATAGGTATCTAATATCTTGATACTGGCATCCATTTCTTACATTTCTTCTGTGTCCCTTGAACATGGGTCCAGATATTGAACTCATATCCCTGCACAAGACTTCCACGTATAGTCGTACTCTTTTTTTCTTTATGGGGTTATTGTTTTCTTCTCATTATATGGGATATACTGCCTAAGCGTCCATGTCCAACATTTGTGTCCATTATGTGTGGAGTGGTTGTGTGTTCATGTGCTAAAGAGTTGAGTATAAAGAGAATGCCAAAGATGTGTGGGGGATCCTTCCTCATCTTTCCTTCCATCTGAGCATGGCCTTATGCCACATTTTCTACCATCTTACAGGCATCAATGTTTTGGAGGAAAAGAGTAATGGGTCATAGCTTCAGAATATCCCAATGTTGAGCTCTCACACATGTATGTTGATAATGCAGCCATGCAACTTGTTCGCAATCCAAAACACATTTTTTCCCCCAGAAAACAAAATGAGCATATATATATTTTTCTCTCTCTCTCTGTTTTTTTTTTTTTTAATTACTGTGAGAAACTTAGATGAGCAGGAAGTGAAATTGCAGAATTGAGAAAGACTTGCTGTGTTTGACAATGACATATTGCAGTTTGACACAATAGTGACAAACACAATATATTTGGCGACCTACTTTCTGATGAGGCTTCAATGATCACTGGAAGTATAGGGATGCTTCCATCAGCTAGCTTGGGTGCATTGGTAATCACTTAAATGCTTTATTAACTAACCCTTCACCCATTGGTTAGGTGGCTGCCTTTGGAAAAGAGTTTTATAGCACTTGTTGCTTTGCTTAAGAAGAAAAAGTTCATCTTATTTCTGCCTAACAGTAGCCTTGTCCTTTTCATCTGCATTGGTGCAGGGACCTGGACTTTTTGAACCAACACATGGTTCTGCTCCTGATATTGCTGGACAGGTTGGATTATTTCCTCTTCAAAAATATATGTTTTGTGATGATTGAAAAGTGAAAAGGCAAATGCCAACACTCACTTGACTGGTGAACATATTTTAACTATAATATATTGTCGTTTATCATAGAGGACAAGGCCAATCCATTAGCAACAGTGCTTAGTGCTGCAATGCTTTTGAAATATGGCCTTGGGGAAGAAAATGCTGCAAAGAGGATTGAAAATGCAGTCTTGGATACCCTGGATAGGGGGTTTCGAACAGGTGACATATACTCAGCTGGAAATGTAAGTGCCTTCTCAACTCCGTGATCCATTGAACTCTAGTTTTTCTTTTACAAATTTCTTTTATTGTTGAATCTAGAATGATATTGGGTTTCTTTTTTCATGGGTGACAGTTAAGATTTAATAATGTATCTGAAGAATTGCAGTTTAGCGTAATTCTTTGATTGGCAGATTGTCCTTCATGTTCTTTTTCTCTTGTTTTGTTGACATAGAATGTTTAATTTGCATGACACCAATTCATTGCTGTTATTTGTTTGCCATACCTTTTCCTTGTGGCCATTGTTGTTTCCCATTCTCTGATCTGGAATCTGTGACAGATGCAAATGCTTGTGCTTAGCTTATGTCTACTTACCACAAACTGTCAATTAGAGTTTGTAACTGAACTGCATAAATTGAGAACGGTGAGAAACAATTTTTATTACAATAGTATATGGATGAACAGAAAATGCATCCTTGAGATGTGAGTTTTTCTGTGATGTTGGAGGAAGCGTTTCATTTACTACAAACATGGGCACCTGACTATCTGCAATTGTTTAATTAATCATTATTCTTGGTGCGCCTGTATGCTCAATGAGCTATGACAATTGACACAGGTTCCAGAACAAGTGCTCATGATGCATTAAAGTGTTGAAGAATAGTGGTCTTTTAATCGAAAGATGCTGAAGCAAAGCATCAATAATGAAAACAAATTCATCGGCTTTGATTGCACAAGATTTTGTGAAAACTACTTTAGGGTCTTTATAATTATTGCAATTGAAACTTGATGTGCAGAAAGTGGTGGGGTGCAAGGGAATAGGTGAGGAGGTGCTGAAATCAGTAGAGTCTAAAATTCCCACTGCCGTTTGAACCAAAGGCATGTTGCCATCGGATTAAAATGCTGGATATGTTTTTCCACCTTTGCTTGTGCTTTCCAAGAGAATCTCTGCTAGTAAGAGCAATTGATAATTAGTCTAAAGCTGCATATTTAGCCTTCCCTTCACCCTTTAGTTGTCAAGCTGCATAATCAGTCTGAGTTTTTTGGAAAAAAAAAAAGAAATTTTTTTTAACTTCTATAATCTTTTTCATATTCTTCAATAATAGCTTTTTATTTTTATTTAATTTTGTTAAGTTGGTCTCATCTGAAGAGTGTAAAAAAACTACAATTATCTTACACTACTACTCTCAATTATAGCATGTTGCTAACTGTGGGAAACTTAATATTGCTAGAGGATATTTCAATGTCTGGTTGTCAATTAAGTTGCCCTATACCCATAGCCCAAGGTACAATCAATCTCCCTTAAACCTCCTTGTCTGTGGTTGTGTGCATTTCTCTTAATTTTGGCTAAGTTCCTTATTACTGAATAATTTTCAGGCATATGTGAATTAAACCAACTCAAAAACCTAGATATTAGCATCAATAATCTCAGCGGTACCTTACCTCCATGTATGGCTAATTTGTCATTTCTTCACCGATTAGATCTCTCTCACAATCTATTGACATGGAATATATCTCTATCTCCTCTAAGGACTCTAAAATCCCTTGAATCTCTAAATCTTTCATTCAATCAATTCCAAATTCCAATGACACTTAGCTCATTCTTTAACCATACAAACCTTGATTCCTTGTTTGCCCAAGGAAATAATATATTTGCTGAAGCAGAGTAATATAGTTTGACCCCAAAATTCCAATTAACTACTCTCTACTTGTCTGGTGATGGATACAGCAGAACCTTTCCTAAATTCCTTTACTACCAGCGCAATCTAACATATGTTAATCTTTTGCACATCCAATTGGGCGGAGGATTTCCATATTGGCTATTAGAGAACAACAAGGGCTTGCATACACTCGTCTTGGTCAATAATTCCCTTTCGGGACAACTTCGGCTGCTAAGTCATTCAAACATGATGTTATGCTACCTGGATATTTCTGAGAACTGCCTACGTGACCATGTTCCAGCACTTATTGGAGCATATCTTCCGAAATTGTGGTATTTAAATATGTCAGGAAACAGTTTCAATGGAACAATTCCTCCTTCTCTCAATAATATGAGCACTATGGAAATATTAGACTTGTCTAATAATAGATTATCAGGAGAGGTGCCTGAGTAGTTGGCCACTAGTTGCTTTATTCTCTTGTTTCTCTTGCTCTCAAATAATAGTTTGTAAGGTCAAATCTCGAATAGTTTATCTAATATTTCCTTTTTGATTATCCTTGATTATAGTCAGAACGATATCCACGGGAGGCTCCCACAATGGACAAGAAATATGAATGTACTTCTAGTTCTGGACCTTTCAGACAATAATATCTCTAGAAACCTTCCTTCAAATTTCCCTTCGAGCATTGAACTAGTTTTTTTTTTATCAAAGAATAAATTGTAAGAGCCATTGGAAAAGGCAATCTTTAACAGTTATAATTTGGTGATGTTGGATCTTAACCACAATTGTTTTACTAACAACATTCCAAAATGGATTGATACATTTTCTAACCTTGGTTATCTGTTTTTGGATAATAATTACATTGAAGGTGAAATTTTAATTCAGTTGTGCAAGTTGGAGAAAATAAGTTTGATTGATTTTTCTCACAACCATTTATCTGGTCATATTCTCCCTTGCTTGAAATCTAAAAGTATTTGGGATAGAACATATGCCTTTGAAAGCTCTTTGCAATTAAATCCAATTTCTACAAGTTTCACTTTTGAACCACAAGTGGAGTTTACAACAAAGACTTTTTATTACTCTTACAAAGGAAGACCCCTCTCCTACATGTCTGGAATTGATCTTTCCTGCAACAATTTGACAGGAAAGATTCTGCCAAAACTTAGAAACCTTAGCACTATTAAGGTGCTAAACCTATCCTACAACAGCTTCACAAGGTCAATTCTATCAACTTTTTCAAACTTGAGAGTTTGAATCTTTCATGCAACAACTTAGATGGGAAAATTCCTCCTCAGCTTACTTAACTGTACCAACTAGCTATTTTCATCGTAAAACATAATAATTTGTCTGAAAAGACCCTAAAGATGGTTGCACAATTTGCAACATTCGAAAGTAGATGTTATGAGGATAATCCTTTGTTGTGTGGACCCCCACTGAATAAAAGTTGCAATGCACGCCCATCTCTTTCATCATCATCTAAGAATGCATAAAAGCATGAAGAAGAAATTGGATGGATAAACATGAATGCATTTTATCCAAGTTTTCTAACATCTTACAGTGTGGTGCTGCTTGGAATAGCCATAGTTTTATACATAAACCCACATTGGCGTCCAGCATAGTTTTACTTTGTTGGGGAATGCATAAACAATTACTTTTATTTTATTGTGGACAATCTTCCCATGTTGTCCAAGTACAGAGCTTGGCAACCTTGTACCTAGTACAAATGTTTGTGTAAGCACTTTTTCTTTTTGTATTTATTAACTATTTATATTTAATAAGCAAGTCATGTTGACTTTAGAATATAAGGTCTTGAGAGTTATATATATAAATTATAAATAAAATTCTATTTTTCTGATTAATGTACTTGAACTCTTCAAGTTAATGTTTAATATGAATGTAGAAGAAATTAAATTAAATGGATTGTTTATACCACTTAAAATCATTTAGTTTAAATTTTGAAGTAAAATTTAACATTCAAATTTCAAATTTTACTAATAGTTAAATTTTTTATTTTAATCAAACTAATAGTTAAATTTCTTTTCTTATTTCAACCAAACTAAAAGAAAAATGTATATCTTCTTCTCCCACATTTGCAATAAGGGGAGTACCCTTTTCACCTCCTTTTACTCTCATCCACCTCCTTTTCCATCCTCCCAAACGAAGCATAAATGTTTTTGATGTGTGCAAGGGGTGAAAGAAAAGGAACTTAATGGGGTCTATTTAGTTCCTACAACTATTCACATCAAAAAGAGATACTCTTAAAAGGGAATGATTTGCCATTGATCTTTTATTAAAGTTTTAAATAGTGAATATAATTTGAAGGTACAAATATTATGATAATAGATTGTTAAATAATGGTCCCATACAAACTTGAATGAAAGGGCATATTAGAGAGAAGAGGCATTTGCTTATTTTATTGGCGAAGCCCCAATTGCAGCCTAACCGAAGTTTTCATGATATAAGTTCTACACTTTGCATGCCAGGAATTTGGTATAGTTACAAAGAATCTAAACATTATGACCATCTTGGTGGAGAGCTGCACAGATGTGCATGTCCATAGCTCGCAATGCAAAAGCGTCGTCCATCGGACACCCTTTACTTATTTTGGTAATTCTATAAACATTTCCTCCCATTTTGAAACCAACGGAAACTTACTCCGTTCAATTTTGCAACCAAATAAATTTATGGTACGGCAGATTGCTTTTTCTTCAGGTCCTTTTTATATTAGATCTGCATGTTTCTTTTCTTCAAGTTTAATGGTCTGAAAGCGAATTGGTATGGTGACTTCAACCAAATATTGAGCAATCAAGGCAAAGAACCTTTCCCATAGCATTACGAAGCAGCAAGTCCCACAGGAACAATTTTGTAGGCAGCTGGAAGAAGAAAGCAGAAAGGAGTGAATGTCATATGTAATTATCAAGGTGAAATATTCATAAACAGAAGTCTACTAGTTAATTGCAGTTCTTATATTCAAGGCAAAGCCCAACCAAGCCCATTTTAAAGCTTCAAAGCATGGAAAATGCAGGGCCGGTTCCAGCACAAAAATGATTCCAAATGCAATAAATAACCCCACAAACCAGGTTTTGTAACCAGCTTAAAAGCTAATGGGGATCATCCAGTGTTTCATCAATATATGGAATGATAGGGAACAGGAAAATTGGGAGTTCCTAGCTGCAATACCTTGTAGAGGGCAAGTTTGTCTAAGTTTGTCTTTGGCCCACCTGGAGAGTTGTTCCAAGCTTAGTACAGGCTTCAACTCTTTCTTGCCTTTTCTCTTTGCTTCTTCGTCCAAACTCACGAGGAGTAAAATGTGTCTCTAGGTTGTTACCACACAATTTTCTCTCAGATGTTCACATTAAGCTTAGCATAGCAGTTTGAATATTGCAGGCATTTTCCCTTTCAGGAAGGCTCTTACCCGCACAAGAGAATTGGATTGGACAACACCTTTGAGGGGTAACTTCAGGAAATCTCAGTGGGAGGGTGTTGACCAATTATCCTTGATCATTGAGAGTGATTCTCGTACTGCGGTGGCATGGTTAAACAATTGTGAAGGAAGGCTTTGGTTCTTGTCCTCTGTGTTCAATGACATCAAAAATGGGACCAAAGGCCATATCTCCATTGTCTATCAGCCACATATATAAAAAATATTTTGTTAATTTATAATTTATATTTTTATTTTAAAATTTTAATTTAAAAAATATAAAATTTATAAGAATAAAAATAATTATTTTTATTATTTAATTCAACAAAACTAACCTATTCGAATACTATCTTTATCAACACTGATCCCGCCAAAACTGTGTGTGCTGTTTGACCCCATTGCTAAGCTTTCTCACAAAAGTAATAATAGAACTTGGAAATTGACTCGTTTTCTCAATTTTCCTACAGTGAAAGGCGATGATCTTGGAGGATAAATATGGTAATTAAGACTTGAAGGAATTATTGGTACTTTTCACTTCCTAAAAATTGTGTTACTATAGAGTAAGAGATATGTATAAAAAAAAATCTTAAATGTTTATAAATTTTTATAATTAAATTTTAAATATTTTTAAAATTTTTATATCAATTATAAATGTTAAAAATTATTTTTAAATAATTTTTTTAATAAAAAAATAATTAAATAATTAAATAACTATATTAATTAAATAAAATTAATGAATAATTTTATCATTTTTTATAAAAAAAAAGTTATTGAAAAAAAAATACAAAAGTTCAGAATTTATATAAAATTTTACAAATATTTAGGATTTAATTATAAAATTTTTATAAAAATGGAGGAGAATTTTTTTTCATATCCTGATATGCCCGACTGATAAATCACAAAAAATTGCTTCTGGCAACCATTTGTCAATAAGATAATGATATGTTTCCTTAATTGCTGTTATGACTAAATTGCATGAAGAACGTTTTGCAAAACTGGTCTAACAAAATAAAAAACACCAATATAAAAAGCTTCCGAGTCTAACTCTGCCTCCTTTTCTTTTAATATATTTGTACACCTTAACCATTGACAGCAAGTCAGGAAGAGTAGCATTACTCCTGTCAATGAAGGCTCCAGCCTTGAATCAACAAATGAAGATCAATTCGTCGGAAGTGCAATGGTGCTAAACCTGGTCTATGTTGTCATCAATCAAAGAATTCTTGCAAGTTGGGTCATCTCGCATAGTTTAACTCAATCATCACTCTAATCGAGAGTTTCTTCAAACTAATTATAGTAGACAGCACCATGTTGGAGGAACTTGCAAGTTCCATTAGGGCTGGGAAGCCTCCTATGTCGTCAATTTAAATTCTTTTGTTATTTATTTATTTCATTTTGGCAAATGTCTAGTCAGTCAAATTTTGGAAGCTGGCGCTATTGACAATTTGTCAGAAGGCATCCTGTGTTCTTTCTCTGCTGCTGCTATGTAAACGAGCCATTCTCTTTTGCTAGACTCTCTTTATAAACTTGGGGAAGAATCATACCATATCGTATCATTTTCTTCGTTAATTATCCTGATTTGAATCACCTGGTAACGATGGGCAACTGTTTTTCAATCCAGTTGAGCTGCAATAACATTGTCACTCGGTGCTGGAACTCTGTTGCTGATCAGACCAGATACACATGTAAGCTTGAAGAAAATCTTGATGCTTTGACCACTGCATTAGAAGAACTGAAGGAGTTGAGATGTGAGGAGGAGGGTCAACGTTTACGACCAAGAACTTATGGAGTGATTGGATCAAGTACAAGGCTGGCTTTCGAGGGTGGGATCTGCCATAGTTGAAGCTAATGAACTGATAACTGCAAGGTTGAGTTTTGGAGGCTGACATTCCAGGGAATGCGAGCACAGCTACACGTTTGGAGAAAAAGTAGTCGAAAATCTCCAAGAAGTAACTTCTCTGAAAGTGAAAGGAGATTTTGAAGAAGTGGTTGGGAGAGTACCTGCCAACCCCGTGGAGGAAAAACCAAATGAGCCAACAGTGGGTTTAGAACCTGCATTCAATAAGGTTTGGAGCTGCCTTGGAGAAAAACAAGTGGGGATTATTGGGCTATATGGCATGGGGGGTGTTGGCAAAACTCCCCTTTTGAAGCAAATCAATAACGAGTTTATCAGGGCATCCAATGATTTCAATCTTGTGATCTGGATTGTGGTGTCCAAGCATCACAAAATTCAAAAAACTTCAAGAAGTGATGGGATATGAGCTGGGAATTTCAAGTGACTTGTGGAGGATCAAGACCTTCACAAGAGAGCTGCAGACATTTTTAGGGCCTTAAGAAAAAGGAAATTCGTATTGCTGCCTGATGATTTGTGGCAGAGGGTTGATCTAATTAAAATTAGGATTCCCATTCCAAGCAAAGAAAATGGTTCAATGGATTCACTACAAGGTCTAAGAATGTATGCAGCAGCATGTAGGCTCAAAAGAATGAAGTGCTTGCTGTGGGAGGAATCTTGGGATTTGTTTTGCAAGAAGGTAGGAGATGATACCCTTGCTACGCCTGATTTTCCCGAATTTGCCAAGGCTGGGAGTGCCAAGGATTGCCACTGGCCCTCATCACCATTGGGCAGGCTATGGCCTGCAAGGATACGCCCCAAGAATGGAACTATGCTATCATGGTCCTGCAAAAATCTGCCACAGAATTATCGGGTATGGGAGATGAGGTCTTCCCTATTTTGGAGTTCAGTATTGATAGTTTGGCTAATGATATACTCAAACGATGCTTCCTACATTGTTCCTTGTTTCCAGAAGATGCTTACATCAAGAAAAATGACCTTATTGAATTCTAGTACTGTGAAGGATTCCTTGATGATTTTAACGATTACAGTGGAACACAGAATCAGGGATATGATATTGTTGGAACTCTTTGTCATGCTTGTCTACCAGAAGAAGACGGCATGTGTGTCAAAATTTGGCACTGTTTGTTTGTTTCATAGATGTATTTGTACATGCGCAAAGCATTTCATAGGGTTTTTACCATGGATTGTCCATCGGTCAGTGATTAGCTTGCTAAATGTTGGAGGGAAGAAAAGGAAAAGAAGTAACAATACATTTATTATATATTCCACGTTCAAAAATTTTTTGATAGCCAATATATAAATATATATTTAAAATTTTTATTTTATAATATAATATTTTTTAATTTTTAAAAATAATTATAATAAATAATATATTATTTAATTAATAATAAATATTAAATAATTTAAAATATAAATATATATTTTAAATATATATTTTAAAAAATAAAATTATATATATATAATTATGCATAATAATATTATTTTTATTTATTAATTTTTATATTTTATAATTTAAATAAATTATAATATATTAATTTTTTTTTATATATATATATATATATATATATAAAAAAAATTATTAATTATAATTTTTTTAATAATACTGATATATAATATATTTTTTTTATAAATATAATAATTAAAATAATATATTAATATTTTTTAAAAAAATAATTAATTTTTAAATTTTTATAAAAAAATATTTTTAATAAAATAATATAATTTTATAATTTTATAAAACTTTTTTTAAATTAAAATAAATATTTTTTTATTTTAATTTTATTTAATTTTTTAATAATAAATTAAAATAAATTTATTATTTAATAATATTTTTTATTTTAAAATATTTTTTTAAAATTATAATATTAAATTATATTTTTAAAAAAAAAATTTAAAAACATAAAAAAAATATTAAATTTAATTTTTAAACAACAATTATAATTATATTATTCGACAACAAATATTAAAAAAATTACTTATTTATAAAAGTCCTAACAAAAGCACTAGTAGCTATTACCTAAAAGCATAACACAAGGCGCGACGCGGGGAGGCCGGCCTGGGTTCTCTGCCGCAGCTCTTCGGCCTCCACCGTTCTTTCTCCATTTGTCCTCTTACTTCCGCCATGGCGGCGGATAGCCACCATTTTCTCTGGGGTGCGCGGGTGTATTAGCGTGAGCGGCACGGCGCAAATGGGACAGCCGCAGGAGGGGAAGCTGATTTTGAAGATCAAGGAGGTGATGGAGCGGGAAGCGAAGGTCGTGGTGGGGACCTACGCAAGGGCCCCAGTGGTGCTGTCGAGTGGCAAAGGTTGCAAATTGTACGATCCGGAAGGGCGAGAGTATTTGGACTGCACGTCCGGGATCACCGTCAATGCACTGGGACACGGTGATCCTGACTGGGTGCGGGCGGTCACAGAGCAAAGCCCATTTGCTCACTCATGTTAGCAATGTCTACTATTCAATCCCCCAAGTATGCATCTTTCTTTTTATTTCATTTGTCATTTTCTTTTAAAATTTTTGTCTATCTGTGTTGAAATAAATGCTACAATTGCTTTTTCTATATGGGGTTTTGAGTTTATTCATATTACTTTGAATTTATTTCAGCTGGCTATATTGATTTGTTGTAGAATGGCACTTCTGTGTGTATTGATATTATCTTTTTGCTGAATTATGAGTTTTTCTTCAAAAACAAGTTGTTCGGAAGCTGTTTTTATTATTCTGTGTGTACGTTTAGCAAAATAGCAGTAAAAGATTCATGCATAGGGAACCCCAATTAAATTTGGAATTAAGGATTTGTTGTTGTTTGTTGCGTAGTATTACTTGAATGGGTCATATTGATTATTTGGTGTCTTGGAAGGAATGAATTTTGATTCCATAAAACTGATTGATTGCATCACCATTTTAAACATCAAAAGGAATAGCAATCTGTTCTTGCAGTCAATTTATGTGTTCTGAAAGATGTATGGTGCAAAACTAATTGAATCAAGTCCTTAATACAAGTGACTGACCATAATTAATCAAAGTTTATGCCCCTATAATTGTAGTCTGAAAATTGCTATTTCTGCATTAAGAAATACTCTTAGAGAATGTCCCTCAGAATGTGGTATCACAAGTCTGAGTTTAACATTTTTAAGAGGTTATGTTTTCATTTTTGGTAATTAGTGGGCCAAAAAATCTCTGCTGCTGTGCATCTTTTTATTTTGCCTAGTAATTTCAATGTACTTTTTTTTTTTTGTAAGAATTTAATCTGTGTTCAAATTAATGTTATAATTGTTTATAATATATGAGACTTTTAATTTTTTAATGTTATTTTGAATTTATTTCAGCTGACTATCATGATATTTTATTTTCTATTTATTATTTTTTTCTATTTTGTCTTTCACTTATTGCAGAATGACACTTTTGTGTGGATTGATGTAATCTTTTTGTTGAAAAATATATATATATATATATTTTTTTTTTTTTTCTGATGCACTGGTTGAATGGATCTTTGATTCTTCGGTGTCTTACAGTGAATTATGATTGCATATAACTGCTTGCATCACCATTTTAAACATAAAAAGGTGTAGCAATCTGTTCTTGCAGTCAATTTATGTGTTCCGAAAGATGTATGCTGCAAAAATAGTTGCATCGACCCCTTAATACAAGTGACTGACTGTAGTCAAGTTTCATACCTCTTTACTTTTAGAGAAATTTCCCTCGAAATTTGGAATGACAAGTTTATTTTGACATTGTTAGGAGGCCAAATTTTAATTTTTGGTAATTAGTGGGTCAAAAAGTCTTTGCATCTATGTATTTTTGTAGCTGGACAGAGACCTTTGTAAGTTATAAATAAGTTGTGATGGATGTTGGTTTTCTATGGTCAAATGCATTTCCAGGATATTATCAAGCTATTGGTATGTGCATCAGTTAAACCCATGTGACTAACCTACACTTACCAGCCCCCACCAGCTATAGGTGATCTATACATCCTTAAGCATGTAACCCTCATGCCTTTTTTCTGATCATCATGTGATCTTTATGCTTACTTGATGCAATTGTGGTTAGTTAATCTTTAATCATGTAAATAGGTCTTTTTGTAAAATGTTTTCTTGGGATAAGTATTAGGTGTTATTCTTTGATGCATTTAATATGAGAAAGGAAATGCATAACATCATTTTAAATTTCAGCTGTCTCTGGTTATTTGTGTTCTCAGCAGTGGGTATGAATTGGCCTCTTGTTCTGATGCTGGGCAGCCCAAGTTCTATTATTTGTACTTTTCCTAAAATGTTTCTAGCCCAAGTTGCTTAAGGTAATATGCTGTTGACATAGGTAGAGCTTGCAAAACGTCTTCTGGAATGTTCTTTTGTCAATCACGTCTTTTTCTCAAACTCGGGAACAGAGGCAAAAATGAAGCTGCTATCAATTTTGCACAGAAATTTCGAAGACATTCACATCCTGATGAGAAAGAGCCTCCTACAGAGTTCATTTCTTTTACTAACAGCTTCCATGGCAGGACCATTGGACCCCTTGCTTTGACCAGCAAAAAGCAATATTGTTCTCCTTTTGAGCCTGTTATGCCTGGAGTTACTTTCCTGGAGTATGGCAATGTTCAAAGTGCAACAGAACTAATACAAAAGAGGAAAATTGCTGCTGTTTTTTGTAGAGCCTATCCAGGGTGAAGGTGGCAGTGCAACAAAGGAATTTTTGCAGTCCCTGCGTGTTGCTTGTGATGAAATTGGCACTCTCTTGGTTTTTGATGAGGTTAGCAGACTATCACTTTGAAAAATTTTTGTTATGGAGATTTCTCCTAACTCCAATTTCCTTGATCAAATTACTTGATTTGGTGAGATTTGTTAATCTTTGCTTTTGGTACCTTATTTTCAGTATCTCAAATGTATTTTCAGATTCTCTTGGGGTTTCTTTTTCCCTATTTTGTTGAAACTGTAGAGCAATTCTTTTTGTCTGTTTGTTTGTTGTTTTTTCCCTCTGATTTAGAAATGTCAGACTGCTTTGGCAGTCATATGACTGGCAGAAATATCAATTGAATTTTTTCCTTATCAGCTTCACAACAAAGTACACATTTTTTTGATTGTCATGTTTTGTATTTGTTATGTCAAATTAATTTGTTATTAGTTCAAATGAGTATTGCTGTAACTTCTAGCTGCTTGGCCTAATCAACATGTCTACTTGCAATTGGACAAAATTTGAAGTTAGATGGAGCGAGCAAAAGAATTTCTTCACAAGTAAACTGGGAATGGGATTCATAGGAATTACACCTTAGATCTTTGGTGATTTTTGGAATTTTATTCACCGGGGAAGGAAGTAGTTAGCAAAACATTCTTTTCCTTTTCTCTAGTAGGCAATTTACGTGGCATCATCAGATGATACAAGTCTTGAATAGGAACCTACAAGGCACTCTCTCATGGATGAAAATAAAAAACTAATATAGGTCCACTGCCAAACAGAAAATAAATTTTTATTTGACTATAAACTTGGTGTTACATTGTGAAGGGGTCTGTTGATGGTGACTTCATCATTTAGTAATTGTGAAGTGACTGAATACAGAATTTTCCTTTGTGGAGTGAGTGAATACAGAATCATGCTAATTTCTAAAGCTTGTTGCTGCCTAAAGCTTGTTTCTAAGATAATTCTTTGCCTATTCCACTTTTCAATGACTAAAGCTTGTTGCTGCCTGGTGTGATAAAATTCGGAACTTGTCATTAGGATTCATAATCTTGTCCTGGTAAATTTCTTTACTATGATTTGGGACAGCAGTGTACTATTATATATAGAGACATCAGTTCAACTAAGAAACATAAAACTATAAGGTCTAGAAGAAATTCTTATGATATATGCATTTTTCTCAGATTCAATGTGGCTTGGGTCGGACTGGTCATCTTTGGGCACATGAAGCTTATGGAGTATATCCAGATATAATGACACTTGCCAAGCCTCTTGCAGGAGGCCTTACAATAGGTGCTGTACTAGTAAGTGAAAGAGTTGCTGCTGCTGTGAAGCATGGAGACCACAGAAGCACTTCTGCCGGTGGACCTCTTGTTTGCAATGCCACCATTGCTGTTTTAGAGAAAATATCAAGGCCTGGTTTCTTGGCCAGTGTCTCCAAGAAAGGTCAGTACTTCAAAGAACTCTTAATTCAGAAACTCAGAGGTAATTCACATGTCAGAGACGTACTGGGTTCTGGGCTTATAGTAGGATTGAGTTAGATGTATCTGCTTCACCTCTGGTGAGTGCCTGTCAAAATTCTGGTCTGCTAATCTTGACGGTGGAAAAAGGGAATATTGTTAGGCTGGTACATCCATTGGTCATATCAGAAAAAGAATTGGAGAATTGGAGTTTGCAGCTGAGATTTTATTTAAATGTTTACCTGTACTTAAATAATAAACATTAAATAAGGAGTGCATATTTCCCAGTTTTCAGTTGAAAACGTCAAAATCCTTCACGAAATTTGGTCATCATCATCCCCATTTACTTCAGAATAATTTTAACTTGGATGTTATGTCATGCAATGTAGTAAAGTCCCAATATATTGAATTTATGATGCGCTGCTCAGTAGGCTTTGTTTGCTCAACCTTCAATTATAGCGTCTGCAGATTATGTTGATGCACCAATGCAAAGATCTCCTGCCGATAGGCTAGCATAAGCTCTTGAATTGCCCTAAATATTTCACATAAATGCGAACCATCTTGGTAGGTTTTTGCCAATATGCATGAAAAAATGGTTATGGGGCCAGGAGTTCCATAATTTCCTTCTTATTCAGGTTTGCTCTGGAAAGATTTGACATTTTTAGGTTGTATACTTGTGTGGCTGTCTAATCATGGTGACTCTAGTCTTTTTGGAGATTTAAGATTTTAATTAGTATTAAAAAAAATAAGTGTTATGGGAAATAAAGATTATATGATTTAGTTTTCAATATATTCTCTTTTACTTGTATCAAATTTTTAATTAATAATTGTGATATATAATAAAAAAATATTAAATATAAATTATATAATTTTTTTATATAAAATTTATTATTTATTTTTAAATTTATATTAATATAATTAATTTTATAATAATTTTTAAAAAATATATTAGTGAAAAAAATAATATAATATATAAAAAAAATTTTTTTAAAAATATTTTTAGAATAATTTATTTAAAAAAATAAAAATTAATTTTAAAAATTATAAATTAATTTTAAATTAATTTTGAAAAGATAAAAATATAGCATGTTGGTAATATTATCTTGGAGGTTGCCAGAAGAAAAGTAGAGTGCTTGTTAAGTATATATCGTCCTAGATTCAGTAATAATAAGGTTGGTATTAAAATTTTTTAAAAATTAATTTTTATTTGTTAAAATTTTATAAAATTAATTTTTATTTTGTATAAATTTTTAAAATTTTTTCATTACATTTTAAAAGTTTTTAGTTTTTTTATATTTTTTTAGTTAATTTTTATTTTTTTTTAAATTTTTTTATTTACATAAATTAATTTAAAACTTATTTTTAATTTTAAAAAATTTTTTATTTATAAAGTTTTTAAAATTTATTTTTTATTTTTTATATATTTTTTAAAATTTTATATGTTGATTAGATTTAATTTTTAATTTTTAAATTTTTTTAGAATTTTTTTTAATTTTTAAAAATTAATTTTATGTTTTTAATTTTTGTTAAATTTATTAAAATTAAATTTAAATTTTAAAATTTTTTTAAATAATTTATTCTTTAATTATCACAAAAAAGTGATATGATATTAAATTGATAAAATTAGGATAGTATTATGTTATATGGAATTTGGAATTTGAAAAATGATATAATAAAGTAATGAAGTAAGTTTTTAAAAAAAGAAAAATATTAAAAAAATTTTAAAAATGCTAAAAATTGTAGGGGGGGGTTTTTTACGCATTTTGTGTTTCCTCCCACCTATCTGACAAGATTTTTTTTTTTTTTTATTGAATTGCTAATGCCGAAATTACCAGATTTCTCTGGGTATGAACACGCTCATAGAAGACGTGTTCCAACGACGGACACAAATGTCCCATGGAGAATAGTATCTGGAAGTCTATTATTCAACAAACTCCAATGCCATTCTCTGCTTCTTGCCGCCATAAGGTAGTCATAAACGGTGACGAAGCACGTGGAAGAAAAATTTTTATTGTTTAGGTACTCATAAGGTAGTAATTTATAATCTTATAATATTTTGAATTTTATAATATTAAATATTTTATTATTTAATATAAATATTATTTTATTTTTTAATTAATTTTAAAATTTTTTATTTAATTTTATAAGTTTTTTTTTTTTAAAAATTTAATATTATGTTATAATTATAAAATTGAATTAATAAAATGTAGTGAATTTAATTTTTAAATAAAATTTTTATTTAATTTTACAATCTCAATTCTTCTTCTATACATATAATTTGAACTTTTGATCCAACTTACGTGAGAATTGGATCTGGAAGTGGAGACGTAGATTTAGCTTTGTTTCCCCTTAAATTTGGACCTCTAAAAGCAACTTGATGAGCTGAATCTGGACAATTGGCATTCAAAGAATGGGATAAGTCATAAGTTTAATCAATAACTTCCGTCAAACGTGTAATTAAGTGATTGATACAGGGACTTTAAGCCCATTTTATTATGTAAAGTATTGTAAGGGGAGCGGCTGTGATCAAAGTAATGACGTCAATAGCAGCCTTGCTTTGACCAGATTGGCCTTTTTCTCCACCTCTTGCGGGTGCTTATTGGCTTGTAATTTCTCGGTAGAATATAGAACTTTAGAAAAGTATATGCCTCATTTGTCAAAAGTACAAAATGGCACGGTTTTAAAGTTTTAAAAAATACGTTTAATGGTAAATTTTCTATCATTAGGAATACTTCATTATCCTACGGAGGGCTTCAAAAGTAAAGAGCGATCCTATTGCCCTTTCTGATCAATTTGAAAGTGACTCACGAGTCATGCTTAGCAAGATTTTTTTTATTTTTTTAATGAATAAAAATGGGATGCTACTAAATAAAATATAAAGACTTTTCTTCTCTTCTTTGGTTGTCATGTAGTGGCAGCGCTGCTTCGTGGCCTCTTATTTGGTCTATTCTTCTGTCCACGTGATTGTGGAAATTAGGAAACTCTTTCCCCACTTTCTACTTTTCAAGTCTTCGTAGTTGCTTTTGTTGTGGAAATTAGAGAAGTTAAATTTCTAGGAAATTTCTTCCTCAGTTTCTTCTTTTCCTCAGTTGACTCTCTTTCATAGATTTGCTCGCTTCATTTACCAGTATAAACCCAAAATTACGCATAACTTATCCTATAAACTTTTTTTCTTGCTGCATTTTCGACGAACATGGGACCCTTGCATAAAATATACGTAAATGTACCACCGTCTCCGTCCATATATAGAAGACCTGAACTGCTCTCAATGGCAACAAATATTACGAAGTAAGTAGTAAGAGGTGCTGGGAACATACAAATGGGGCTAGTGGCTTTGATTATTAGGTCATGGATGCTAGTGATTTTGGTTTTGTTATCAGAGGAGTGGGCGACTCAATGTCATGGTTGCTCGGAACGCGAGAGAACTGCTCTTTTGCAAATCAGGTCTTCCTTCAATATCGATTACTGGGAAATAGATGCTGATTGTTGTAATTGGTTTGGAGTCTCGTGCAACGAAACAAAGAATCGAGTCACTGAACTTGATCTTTCGTATGCAATGGATCCGGGTTCTGGAGGGTGGTACTTGAATGCTTCTTTGTTTCTTTCTTTCGAATATCTTACAAGTTTTTACTTATCTGGGAACCAAATACTTGGTTGTATTGAGAATGAAGGTACTCTTTCTGCAGTTCTTGCTCTGTTCATTTCATAATCACATGATAAGATGGATTCTCTATTTCTTTTGTTTTTTTTTTCTCTGAGACAAAAAAGAAACCCATAAATAGGATGATATACTCTATATATATCTTTTATTATGCATGATATTATCCTCCTCTAACATATGTAGGCTTCGAGAAACTATCCAGACTTGCCCATCTGGAGAATCTCTATTTAGCCTACAATGAATTCAACAGCAGCATCCTGTCATCTCTACGTGGCCTTTCATCTCTAAAAATACTGGATCTATCCAACAACAGTCTAAAAGGAAAAGTCAACATCCAAGGTAAGACTCATGGTAACCATGCCTATACACAGCGAAGAAGTATTGAGGTTAAGCAATCTTTACTCCGTTCATCTGAGTTTTAATAACTGTGACAGTAGCATCCTGTCATCCCTCAAAGGGCTTTTATCTTTTAAGTGGTCAAATTTTGGACACAACCAGGTAAAATGATCAATAAATGCAAAAGGTTAGATACAAATTTTATGGCCATCTTAATTTTTAAGAAATTGAAGGATATATCATACATACATGATTCGGTAAATGCTAAACTTGGTTATGATTCCTTAGTTTCAATTCCTTGTTTCTAGAATTACATGCTCTAAGTCGATTGGAGGACCTGGATCTAAGCAGAAATCAGATCACTGGATTTGTGGCTGCAGCAGGTATAAATCCGAAGTTTTTTTTAATCTATTCCTATCTTGATTCATTGCCACAACCAGACCTCCCAGACCCAAGTTTCTTGGATCAATTTCTTATCCAAGTTGTAGCATCTATAGCAACATCTCTTTTAGCATATATGAAGAATCAATACAAATTTCATTCTCAATATTTACTAATAAATTTCTTTCAAAAATGTTTTTTAAGCTTAATTTTAAATTTAAAATTCCTTATTCTTAGCATTATTTTAAAATTCCTTGAAATGTAAAATCATTGGAGCATTCTTTCATCATACTAGACAAGTCACAATCTTTCAAAATTGTGCACCCATTAGCCTAGAATGCTTTTTAAGACTCTAAATATATTAGATCATGTTATATTATAATACTTCACTTTCCCTCATCATATTAAAATGTAGTATCTCGCCTTATAGATTGATACTTTTTAGTGATATTATCATCTTCTCTACAATCCAAGAAATTTTTAAGGCCTAATTCTTCAACTTAGAAAAGCTTATAATTGGTTTAATTCATACAAAATAAGTATGCATCCTAAGATTTGATTATTGGGGTCGGGCTATATAAAAGTATAAGAATATACTGTGTATTTTGGATTATGACACATAAATTTTTTCCTAGAGTTTAAAGAAAATTTTGAGCATACATAATAATTATAAAAGAAATAGGGTCATTTTTAGAAATATTTAAGACAAAAACTAAATATTGCACTTGCATGTTAACACATCCAGCATTGCTCAAAAACAAAAACGAAGTGTTGCACTTAATTGAAAAAGGTTTATTTAATATGGTCTTGCAAACTAGCTCAAAATATTACTTGACTAATTAGAACTACTAAAAAGAAATGTGCCTTTTGCCCATGAGATCAAGAGTCACTTAAATATCCTGTATTTCTTTTACTTATCAGAAAAGAGATGATAATATACAACTTTTGGCATTCACAGACAATAAAAGATGGATCAATTGTAGTGTCCTTCATCTTGGAGGAATCAGGGGAGATATAAGCCCTATGTTGGAGTTGCAAACATTGCACGATTTCTTCCCAAACGTTAAGCGCCTTGACTTAACATCCAACAACCTGCAAGGAACATCATTTGGTCATCCCCTAACATTCATAAATGCTTACATTTCTTAACTTTTAATTTTTGCATTCAAAATTGTGCTTGGTATAATTTATTATTTTACTTAAATTTGCTAGGGTCATACTATTTAAACAATCTTGAAGAGCTATTGTTGGATCATTCTATTGTGAATGATAACTTCCTCCAAAGCATTAAGGCACTGGTTTCTCTTCGAATCTTGTCCATGCAACAGTTGAATGCTTCCCAACTTACTCAAGGTAAATTTTAACATTTTTGTCTACTTCACAATCACTTAATCTAATTCTTATAATTGTAGTTCTACCTCTAATCAATCATATCATATTTTCCTTAAATTGAACTTACATTATGTACATTAATTAAGCAATAAAATTGTAAAGTAATGATATTTATATTATCACCACTCAATTTTTTAGAAAAATGTGTTATAAAAAATAAATAATTTTTTGAGTTTTTTTGAAAAAAAAAAATTTAACTTGTATAATCTTTTCCATATTCTTCAATAATAGCTTTTTTTTTATTTAATTTTGTTAGGTTGGCCTTATCTGAAGAGTCTGAAAAGACTACAATTGTCTTGCACGACTACTCTCAATTATAACATGTTGCAGACTGTGGGAAACTTAATCTTGTTGGAGGATCTTTCAATGTCTGGTTGTCAATTAAGTGGCCCTATACCCATAGCCCAAGGTATGATCAATCCCCCTTAAACCCTCTTGTCTATGGTTATGTGCATGTCTCCTTAATTTTGGCTAAGTTCCTTATTACCAAATAATTTTCAAGTATATGCGAATTAAACCAACTCAAAAACCTAGATATCAGCATCAATAATCTCAACGGTACCTTGCCTCCATGTATGACTAATTTGTCATCTCTTGAATCCCTAGATCTTTCATTCAATCAATTCCAAATTCCAATGACACTCAGCCCATTCTTCAACCATACAAAACTCAATTCTTTGTTTGCCCAAGGAAATAAAATATTTGCTAAAGCAGAGCAATATAGTTTGACCCCAAAATTCCAATTAACTCGTCTTAACTTGTCTGGTGATGGATATGGTGGAACGTTTCCTAAGTTCCTTTACTACCAGCGCAATCTAACATTTGTTGATCTCTCGCACATCCAACTGAGTGGAGGATTTCCATATTGGCTATTAGAGAATAACATGGACTTGGATACACTCATCTTGGTCAATAATTCCCTTTCAGGACAACTTCAGTTGCCAAGTCATTCAAATATGATGTTACGCTACTTGGACATTTATGAGAATTACTTACATGGTCATGTTCCAGCATTAATTGGAGCATATCTACATAACCTGTGGTATTTAAATATGTCAAGAAACAGTTTCAATGGAACAATTCCTCCTTCTCTCAATAATATGAGCTCTATACAAATATTAGACTTATCCAATAATAGATTATCAGGAGAGGTGTCTGGACAGTTGACTACTAGTTGCTCTATTCTCTTGTTTCTCTCACTCTCAAACAATAGTTTGCAAGGTCAAATCCCAAATAGTTTATTTAATAGTTCTTCATTGACTGTCTTTGATCTCAGTCACAACAATATCCACGGGAGGCTCCCACAGTGGACAAGAAATATGAATGCACTTCAAGTTTTGGACCTTTCAGACAATAATATCTCTGGAAACCTTCCTTCAAATTTCCCTTCAAGCATTAATCTAGTTTTTTTATCTAAGAATAGATTGCAAGGGTCACTGGAAAAGACATTCTTTAACAGCTCTAATTTGGTGATGTTGGATCTTGGTCACAATTATTTTACTGGCAGCATTCCAAAATGGATTGATATATTTTCTAACATTGGTTATCTACTTTTGGATAATAATTATATCGAAGGTGAAATCCCAATTCAGTTGTGCAAGTTGGAGAAAATAAGTTTGATTGATTTTTCTTACAACCATATATCTGGTCATATTCTCCCTTGCCTGAGATCTAGAAGCATTTGGGATAGAACATATTCCCCTGAAACCTTTTGGCAAATAGCTCCAGCTATGACAGGTTTCACTTTTCAACCACAAGTGGAGTTCATGTCAAAGACTTTTTATTACTCTTACAAAGGAAGACCCCTCTCCTACATGTCTGGAATTGATCTTTCCTACAACAATTTAACAGGAAAGATTCCACCAAAACTTGGAAACCTTAGCACTATTAAGGTACTAAACCTATCCCACAACAGCTTCACAGGCCCAATCCCATCAACTTTTTCAAACTTGAAGGAAATTGAGAGCTTGGACCTTTCATGCAACAACTTAGATGGGGAAATTCCTTCTCAACTTACTCAACTAAACCAACTAGCTGTTTTCACTGTAGCACATAATAATTTGTCTGGAAAGACCCCAGAGATGGTTGCACAATTTGCAACATTCGAAAGTATAAGCTACGAGGATAATCCTTTACTATGTGGACCCCCACTGAATAAAAGTTGCAATGCACACCCATCTCTTTCCTCATCATCCAAGAATACAGAAAAGCATGAAGAAGAAACTGGATGGATAAACATGGATGCATTTTATCCAAGCTTTCTAGCATCTTATAGTGTGGTGCTGCTTGGAATGGCCGCAGTTCTATACGTAAACCCACATTGGCGGCAAGTATGGTTTTACTTTGTTGGGGAATGCATAAACAATTGCTTTTATTTTATTGTGGACAATCTTCCCATGCTGTCTAAGTACAGAGCTTGGCAACCTTGTGCCTAGTATAGATGTTTATGTAAGCACTTCTTCTTTTTGTATTTATTAACTATTTATATTTAATAAGCGAGTCATGTTGACTTTAGAATATAAGGTCTTAAGAGTTATATATATATAAATTATAAATAAAATTTTATTTATCTAATTAATGTACTTGAACTCTTTGAATTAATGTTTAATATGAATGTAAAAGAAATTAGATTAAATAAATTGTTTATACCAATTAAAATCATTTAGTTTAAATTTTGAAGTAAAATTTAACATTCAAATTTCAAATTTTACTAATAGTTAAATTTCTTATTTTGATCAAACTAGTAGTTAAATTTCTTTTCTTATTTCAACCAAACTAAAAGAAAAATGTGTATCTTCTTCTCCCACATTTGCAATAAGGGGAGTACCCTTTTCACCTCCTTTTACTCTCATCCACCTCCTTTTCCATCCTCCCAAACGAAGTATAAATGTTTTTGATGTGTGCAAGGGGTGAAAGAAAAGGAACTTAATGGGGTCTATTTAGTTCCTACAACTATTCACATCAAAAAGGGATACTCTTATAAGGGAATGATTTGCCATTGATCTTTTATTAAAGTTTTAAATAGTGAATATAATTTGAAGGTACAAATATTATGATAATAGATTGTTAAATAATGGCTCCATACAAACTTGAGTGAAAGGGCATATTGGAGAGAAGAGGCATTTGCTTATTTCATTGGCGAAGCCCCAATTGTAGCCTAACCGAAGTTTTCATGATATAAGTTGTACACTTTGCATGTCTGGAATTTGGTATAGCTACAAAGAATCTAAACATAATGACCATCTTGGTGGAGAGCTGCACAAATGTGCATGTCCATAGCTCGCAATGCAAAAGCGTCGTCCATCGGACACCCTTTACTTATTTTGGTAATTCTATAAACATTTCCTCCCATTTTGAAACCAACGGAAATTTCTTTTCTTCAAGTTTAATGTTCTGAAAGCAAATTGGTATGGTGACTTCAACCAAATATTGAGCAATCAAGGCAAAGAACCTTTCCCGTAGCATTACGAAGCAGCAAGTCCCACAGGAACAATTTTGTAGGCAGCTGGAAGAAGAAAAGCAGAAAGGAGTGAATGCCATATGTAATTATCAAGGTCAAATATTCATAAACAGAAGTCTACTAGTTAATTGCAGTTCTTATATTCAAGGCAAAGCCCAACCAAGCCCATTTTAAAGCTTCAAAGCATGGATAATGCAGGGCCGGTTCCAGCACAAAAATGATTCCAAATGCAATAAATAACCCCACAAACCAGGATTTGTAACCAGCTTAAAAGCTAATGGGGATCATCCAGTGTTTCATCAATATATGGAATGATAGGGAACAGGAAAATTGGGAGTTCCTAGCTGCAATACCTTGTAGAGGGCAAGTTTGTCTAAGTTTGTCTTTGGCCCACCTGGAGAGTTGTTCCAAGCTTAGTACAGGCTTCAACTCTTTCTTGCCTTTTCTCTTTGCTTCTTCGTCCAAACTCACGAGGACTAAAATGTGTCTCTAGGTTGTTACCACACAATTTTCTCTCAGATGTTCACATTAAGCTTAGCATAGCAGTTTGAATATTGCAGGCATTTTCCCTTTCAGGAAGGCTCCTACCCGCACAAGAGAATTGGATTGGACAACACCTTTGAGGGGTAACTTCAGGAAATCTCAGTGGGAGGGTGTTGACCAATTATCCTTGATCATTGAGAGTGATTCTCGTACTGCGGTGGCATGGTTAAACAATTGTGAAGGAAGGCTTTGGTTCTTGTCCTCTGTGTTCAATGACATAAAAAATGGGACCAAAGGCCATATCTCCATTGTCTATCAGCCGCATAAATATAACTTTTTTTTTTTCTTTTAGATTCAATGGCGAAAATGGGGGCCCCCTGGACCTGAGGATTTTGTAGCTTGGCTTTGAGGATTCAGACTTTCATCTATCTTTGTGGGGGCAACGGGACATCGATGAATAGAAACTATTCACTACGTCCAGATGTGTTGTTTAAGTAAATTATTACCAACCATGGAAGAGCAATCTTAGATTTTACTCAGGGACTAAGCCAAGCCCGTACTAAACTCTATAAGTAGACCCAGTAGACTCATAAATTGAAAGAACAGACAAAAAGAGAGAGCTAAGACTTCAAGTCACTGGAACACACCAAAACTGACGAACATAAAACCAAGGAAATAAACAAAACCAAAAATCCGTATAAAGGCCGTGTGGTTAGATGTAAGTTTAAGAGGAAAGCCAAACTCTCACGGTAGATAGATAAACTGAGCAGGAAACTCGAATTAGAATTAGAAACAGAGTCAAAATCAAACTGCAAGTAACTGGTTCGATTATATTTCTCATCCCCACAGAAGAGAACAGAAGAGAACAGAACAGAAACCACTGATTCTGGCTGTAGATGCCTTTCGCTCCCCTGTAATAAGCACCAGTCAGTGTCCTAAACCTCTCTCCTGTCCAGCTAAATAATAAGAATAGCAGAATGACCACCATCAAGTGGTTAGTCTAACCAAGCCAAAGAGACTACCAATACCAATAGCTCAATCTTATCTCATAATAGACCAAGGTACCTCACCATTGAGGTAGAAATAAGGAACTTACAAAATTCTCACAAAATAAAATAAAATAAAACCAAAGTCCTAAGATTCTAATTTATTTGCATATGCAGAAGCAAGAAAAAAAAAATTAAAAAAATACTTCAACATTATATACTGTCATGGTATCACTTTATATTGAATTGCAAAAATATTTTTATATAATTTACTTTCAAAAGAATATATTTAAGTATTTATAAAAATCATGATAAAATTTTAAATTTTTAAAAATTGTATTTTTTTTCTAGTAATTATATTTAAATTAAATTTAAAAAAATAAAAAAATAATAATAAATAATTTTAATTTTAATTTATAAATATAATTAAATTATTTTAAAATAAAAATAAAAATAAAAAGTTTAGAAATGCAATGCTGGCTGGTTGCGTCTCCCGCCAGTGCCTCCCCACTACTACTCAAGAGACAACCTCGCTGTCTTCTCTCCTCGTATTTACCAAAATGGTGGCTGCTTCGTCTGTCCAAATTAAAACCGATCCAATCAAACCCATCTTCAACCTTAAACCTACGTGCCAACGATCCCAGAAGCCCGACAGAATCCGGTTTACCTACCACGCCGGTGCCGCCGGCGGCGGCTCTGCGTCATCCAACGCTACTGCCTTACTCTGCTCTCAGGAGATGGCATCGGCGTTGCCAAGAACGCCCTTATGATTCCTATGTTTTGCTTAATTTCATCCGTTGTCATCTTTGCCCTTCTCATCTTTGCTGGGGTCCCTAGTTTTCACTCTTAGGTACAAATGGATAAAAACGAGAAGCATTTGAAGCCAGAGACTGGGTTGCTTCAGTTTAGAGCAGGTCTTAAGGTTTTTGCCAATTTGAAGCCTGCAACTGTTTTACCACAGGTGACAATTGTTTATTTTGGTTTTTTGATGCGCATGCTTTTAGACAATTAGTGGAACTGTTAGCTCAAACTTTAGTTCTTTCAGATTACTGTTCGATTAGATGCTAGAACCCAATTTTAATCTTTTCAAGCAAAATTTTGTTAGATTTAACTTTTCAAGGATAAGCCTCTAAATCAAAATTTCTTTGTTTTTGTTTTTTTCTTTCTTTTTTTTTTTCTTTAAATAACAATCAGCAGAACATTGGCACTTTTATTAGAAAATTGCTATTAAATCACAAAAGATATTCAACAGGAGATAGAAAACAAATTTACATTCTGTTTTACATCAAGGAGTAAATGTAGTAACACCTGATGTAGCAGTAAAAGAAAAATGTGTGGGTGGATCATCATATATGATGACTTTGTTTGCTTTTGCATGAGGATTTAGTTACTGGTGTCATTTTTGGGTCATTCTCAGCCAAGCAATTAGTGCTAGATGTGTGAATTGTTTGTTTTGCAGCTAGGAAGGGCGCCTCAGGGAAAACAAAAATGGTGATATTATTTTTTAAAATTTTCAGTTAGTGGATGCTTCCACTTTGAAGAAGGATGTTGCTGAAGGTGTTGATGTGATGGTGGTAAGGGAGCTTACTGGAGGTAATTTGTTCATCAAATTATGACTGGGTTTCATTTTCCTCCATATTTTTGTTATATTTATCATGAATTGTTTTCTGGTACTAGGTATCTATTTTGGAAAGCCAAGAGGCTTTGGCACTAAGGATGATGGTGAGGAGATTGGCTTCAATACTGAGGTCTATGCTGCCTCTGAGTTAGATTTGCTAACACGAATTCTCTAAGCATTAAGCTTCAATCACAAATGTGCAGTTTACTCTCTCTCTCTCTCTCTCTCTCTTGCTCATACACGCCTGCTTTTGCTCTTGGGAAACCATAAATCAAACATAACAGCATTCTGTTTATTGTCATGTTTTTTCTTACATATTCTTTTTCCTGACTTTTTCAACTTGAAGCAAGAACATTAGGAATTCAGACTTCATCGAGAAAGAAAATGTAATTCAGAATTTGGGAGTGCCTCTATGTGATACATGTTGAATATAGTTTATACTTGCTGATTGGAAGAGATGGGAAAGGGTGAAAAACAGACAAGAACTAATTTAACAATGGTTCTTGTAATATTATTTTAACTTACTTATCACACCATTGGAGGGGTGTCTAAAAATGAGTCATGATAATGTGCAGTTCCTTTCATGCTTTATTCTGGCATCTTTTCAGCATGTTGCAACTCAATTACTTTTCAGCCTTCAGGAAGGAAAGATAGGAATAAACTTCTAGGTGCACAGTAGATTGTCTACAATGGATATCCATTTATGCACTGACAGTTGCATGCTTGGATATAGATTCAAAATTACAGGAAAATGAGCATGAGGGTGCGTAAATTATGCAGGTTTAAGCATTGACATACAAATAAATGGATAGATACACAGAGCATATACTTTGGATGGACTATTTGGCTTGTTTACAAAAGTGCTTCCCTTGGCTAGAAGCTTGTAATATTTTGACTTTCATACTCAGGGAATCAATACCTGGCAGTATTGCCTCCATAATTTGTGTTAGTTACAAAGTATCATTCTTATTCTTTTCAGTGACTTTCTTTAATTGAAACAATGGATAGGGTATTGGTTAATGTGCAGTACTGTTGGACCAGGTTGATCGTATTGCTCGTGTTGCATTTGAGACTGCTAGGAAACGGAGTGGAAAACTCTGTTCTGTTGACAAAGCTAATGTCTTGGAGGTATATTTTCCTACCATTGTTAGGGAGTATGGTTGTTGCTCTTTTCTTTTCATCAGTATATGTACTGAAATTCAAAGTGTCATGTTCTTCATTGTGGAAGTCACGGTTATTACTTCAGTTGAATATGTCTGTGCATAGGTATTTAATATCTTGATACCAGCATCCATTTCTTACATTTCTTCCATGTTCCTTGAACAGAGTCCAGATATTGAACCCGTATCCCTGCACAAGACTTTTCCACATATAGTCATACTCCTTTTTTCTTTATGGGGTTGTGGTTTTCTTCTCATTATATGGGATATACTACCTAAGCATCCATGTTCTTCATTGTGGATATCATAATTTTAACTTTGGTTGAATATGTCCGTGCATCTTGATGTCAACACCCATTTCTTACATTTCTTCTGTGTTCCTTGAAGATGGGTCCAGATATTGAGTCCATATCCCTACACGAGACTCTTCCACATATAGTCGTACTCTTTTTTTTTTTAATGGGGTTATCATTTTCTTCTCATTATATAGGATATACTACCTAAGCATCCATGTTCTTCATTGTGGATGTCATAGTTTTTACTTCAGTTGAATTTGTCCATGCATAGGTATCTAATATCTTGATACTGGCATCCATTTCTTACATTTCTTCTGTGTTCCTTGAACATGGGTCCAGATATTGAACTCGTATCCCTGCACAAGACTTCCACGTATAGTCGTAATCTTTTTTTCTTTATGGGGTTATTTTTTCATCTCATTATATGGGATATACTGCCTAAGCATCCATGTCCAACATTTGTGTCCATTATGTGTGGAGTGGTTGTGTGTTGGTGTGCTAAAGAGTTGAGTATGAAGAGAATGCCAAAGTTGTGTGGGGGATCCTTCCACATCTTTCCTTCCATTTGAGCATAGCCTTATGCCACATTTTCTACCATCTTACAGGCATCAATGTTTTGGAGGAAAAGAGTAATGGCCATAGCTTCAGAATATCCACTGCTTTTGGAAAAGAGTTTCGTAGCACTTATTGCTTTCCTTAAGAAGAAAAAGTTCATCTTATTTCTGCCTGATAGTATCCTTATCTTTTTCATCTGCATTGGCACAGGGACCTGGACTTTTTGAACCAATACATGGTTCTGCTCCTGATATTGCTGGACAGGTTGGATTATCTCCTCTTCAAAAATATATGTTTTGGGATATTTGAAAAGTGAAAAGGCAAATGCCAACACTTTCATGACTGGTGAACATATTTTAACAATGTAATATATTGTCATTTATCATAGAGGACAAGGCCAATCCATTAGCAACAGTGCTTAGTGCTGCAATGCTTTTGAAATATGGCCTTGGGGAAGAAAATGCTGCAAAGAGGATTGAAAATGCAGTCTTGGATACCCTGGATTAGGGGTTTCGAGCAGGTGACATATACTCAGCTGGAAATGTAAGTGCCTACTCAATTCCGTGATTCATTGAACTCTAGTTTTTCTTTTACAGATTTCTTTTATTGTTGAATCTAGAATGATATTGGGTTTCTTTTTTCATGGCTGACAGTTAAGATTTAATAATGTATCTGAAGAATTGCAGTTTGGCATAATTCTTTGATTGGTAGATTTTCCTTCATGTTCTTTTTCTCTTGTTTTGTTGGCATAGAATGTTTAATTTGCATGACAACAATTTATTGCTGTTATTTGTTTGCCGTACCTTTTCCTTGTGGCCATTGTTGTTTCCCATTCTCTGATCTGGAA
The DNA here is from genome assembly GCA_037832345.1 of Rhizophora mangle. Taxonomy (NCBI): domain Eukaryota; kingdom Viridiplantae; phylum Streptophyta; class Magnoliopsida; order Malpighiales; family Rhizophoraceae; genus Rhizophora; species Rhizophora mangle. Next base: position 23,951 of record JBAPLJ010002316.1, on the reverse strand, counting down.
TCTGTGACAGAAGCAAATGCTTGTGCTTAGTCTTAAGTCTACTTACCACGAACTGTCAATTAGAGTTTGTAACTGAACTGCATAAATTGAGAATGGTGAGAAACATTTTTATTACAATAGTAGATGGATGAACAGAAAATGCATCCTTGAGATGTGACAGTTTTTCTGTGATGTTGGAGGAAGCATTTCATTTACTATAAACATGGGCACCTGACTATCTGCGATTGTTTAATTAATGATTAGTCTTGATGCACTGGTATGCTCAATGAGCTATGAAGATTGACACAGGTTCCAGAACAAGTGCTCATGATGCATTAAAGTGTTGAAGAATAGTGGTCTTTTAATCAAAGATGCTGAAGCAAAGCATCAATAATGAAAACAAGTTCATCGGCTTTGATTGCACAAGATTTTGTGAAAACTACTTTAGGGTCTTTATAATTATTGCAAATGAAACTTGATGTGCAGAAATTGGTGGGGTGCAAGGAAATAGGCAAGGAGGTGCTGAAATCAGTAGAGTCTAAAATTCCCACTGCTGTTTTGAACCGAAGGCATGTTGCCATCAGATTAAAATGCTGGATATGGTTTTCCACCTTTACTTGTGCTTTCCAAGAGAATCTCTGCTAGTAAGAGCAATTAATAATTAGTCTAAAGCTGCATATTTAGCTTTCTCTTCACCCTTTAGTTGTCAAGCTTTTCAGATTTCTGGTTGCAAAGTGCATTCCTGGCACAGGACTGGACAAGCTAACGAAGTTGAGGAATTGTTCTAGTGTTGTAACTTAAACATGAGTGGTAAGACCTCTATCTAGGGATATTTGTTATGGTGAAGTTCTTAGACTGTTAAAGGAAATTATTATTATTATTCTTATTCTGATAATAGCTCCGCTAAGAGCGAGCCGATTGTGGAACATAGTGAAGTAATGTTCTTATAGTTACATGGTATTAATTCAATAAGATTGGCCATTCTTTCTTTTTATAGGTTACAAATTTTAGATGACAACTCATGACCGTCTTGATCTGTCAATTCAATAGTTAGTGAAACTATTTCATCAAAAAATGATCCTAATTTTTTCTAGATAAGAAATTGACATTGTTACATTTTAACAAACCAAATGTGGGGAAAAAAAAAAAAATCATGTAAGTTTAAACTTAAAAACGAGTAAAGCCAATTTATTTAGCAGAGAAGTCCATGGAAATGTAAATAGTAAAGTTTTTGTTATAATCCCTTGGTCTGAATGGGATTGAGGATTGGTTTGACAAAAAATTAAAATTGAAATTTTAGATTTCCTTTAATTAGTTATCTTAAAGTTATTGTATTTAAAATATTATAATGTATTGATTATGAGAGAGATAAATATATTTAAATGTTATGTTATAATGATTAATTTATCTTAAATATGAAATAAATATAAGTAATTTTATTCTAACAATTATAAAAAGAAAATAATGTGTACTTATTAAGAGTTATTAAAATTTTTTATATGAAAAATATAAAAAAAAATCTATATAAATATTATAAAAATAAAAATAATAAATATTTTTAATTTGATGATTTAATTAGCACTCTAAAATCAAATATCTTATTCGAATTAATATTTAAGTTAAGTTTTATAATTATGTTAATTAGTTATTTATGATTAAGAATTAAAGATAATGACATTATTTATCATAATTATCATATTTCACCTCTAAATAATAAGTTTGGTTGTAAGCCTTCACGAAAGTTGACTAATTAAACAATTGGGAATAGGTGTGAATGCTAATGTAAAATTATAAGTCAACTAACTTTTTTTTTGAATGAAAAGTATAAATGGTAAATAAAAATAGAAATTTTAAGTTATTTATAAGTCACCATACTGCGTGCTTTAAATACATTTAATATTTTTTAAAATGAAGTTTCAAGTTATTTATTTTTTAATATATATATATATATAAATAGATTTTTTAAAATATATTTTTTTAAAAGGTTTTTATTTTTTAAAATTTATAATTTTAAAAAATTTTAAAAAAAAATATAAAATTGTAAAATAAAAAATAATTTTTTTTTATTAATTTATGAATTAACAAATTTGTCAATGATTAAAGAAAAAAAATTAACATATATGATAACTATCTTTATGCACACCAAAGCGGAAACATGGACCTTGCCATAAATATTGTGTGGTGCTTGACTCCATTGCTAAGCTTTCTCACAAAAGTAATAATGGAAGCTGAACTTATTAGAAATTTTTCCAAATTTCTGAATTTTCCTAGAGTGAAAGGCTTTGATGATTTACCTTGGAGAGATAAATATGATAATTCGGACTTGGAGGAATTATTTGTTTTTTCCGCTTCCTAAGCCAAGAGATATACAAAAAATTGACTTTCAATATTTATAAATTTTTATAATTAAATTTTAAATTTTTTAAAATTTTTATATTAATTATAAATATTAAAAATTATTTCAAATAAATATTTTTTTAATAAAAAAAATAATCAAATAATTAAATATTTATATTAATTAAATAAAATTAATTATTTAATTATTTTTTTGTCAAAAAAAAAAAAAAAAAAAATACTTAAAAAAAAATATAAATATTTAAAATTTTAATTATTTTATATAAAAAAATTTTATAAATATTTAACGTTTAATTATAAAAGTTTATAAAAATGGAAGAGAATTTTTTTTGTATATCCTGATATGCCCAACTGAAGATAAATCACAAAAAACTGCTTCTGCTTCTTGCAACCTTTTGTCAATAAGATAATGATATTTTTCCTTACTTGCTATTTATGACTAAATTGCATGAATATCTTTTTTAACGAACATAGTGCAAAACTGGTCTAACAAAATAAAAACACTAACATAAAAAGCTTCCAATTCTAACTCTGCCTCCTTTTCTTTTAATATATTTGTACACCTTAACCATTGACAGCAAGTCAGGAAGAATAGCATTACTCCTGTCAATGAAGGCTCCAGCCTTGAATCAACAAATGAAGATAAATTCATTCATTGGAAGTGCAATGGTGCTCAACTTGGTCTATGTTGTCATCACTCAAAGAATTCTTGCAACTTGGTTCATCTGTCTTTTTCGCACAACTTGCATAGTTTAACTCAAAAATCACTCTAATCGAGAGTTTCATTAAACTAATTATGGTAGAAAGCACCGTGATGGAGGAACTTGCAAGTTCCATGAGGGCTGGGAAGCCTCCTATGTCTGCAATTTAAATTCTTTTATTTTTTTTTTTTTATTTTTTTTTTCACATTGGCACATGTCTAGTCAGTCAACTTTTGAAGCTGACGCTATGGACAATTTGTCAGAAGGCATCCTATTTTATTTCTCCCCTGCTGCTATGTAAACAAGCCTTCCTCTTTTGCTAGACTCTCTCTATAAACTTGTGGAAGAATCATATCATTTTCTTCGTTAATTACCCTCATTTGAATGACTTGGTAATGATGGGCAACTGTTTTTCAATCCAGTTGAGTTGCAATAACATTGTCACTCGGTGCTGGAACTCTGTTGCTGATCAGACCAGATACACATGTAAGCTTGAAGAAATTGTCAGGTATGGGAGATGAGGTCTTGCCTATTTTGAAGTTCAGTTATGATAGTTTGGCTAATGATATACTCAAACGATGCCTCCTACGTTGTTCCTTGTTTCCAGAAAATGCTTACATCAAGAAAAGTGACCTTATTGAATTCTGGTACTGTGAAGGATTCCTTGATGATTTTGATGATTGCAGTGGAACACTGAATCAGGGATATGATATTGTTGGAACTCTTTGTCATGCTTGTCTACTAGAAGAAGATGGCATGTGTGTCAAAATGCATGATGTGATCTATGACATGGCTTTGTGGATTGCCAGTGACTGTGGACAAAGGCACGACAACTATTTCATGTGGGCTGGTATTCATTTAATGGTAGCCCCACACCATGAGAAATGGCAAGGAGTTGAAAGGAAGTCATTGATGAAAAATGCCATCGAAAGTTCATCTGAAACATCCATATGTCCAACCATGTTAACTTTGTTTCTCAACGAAAATCAATTGAGGATCATATCTAGTGATTTTTTCAACTTTATGCTTTCTCTAACAGTTCTAAGCTTATCCTATAATAATCTCTTGAAGGAGTTGCCATCCAGTGTTTCAAATTTTTGGAATTTTATTTGCCGGGGAAGGAAGTAGTTAGCAAAGCATTCTTTTCTCTCTCTTTAGTAGGCAATTTCCATGGCATCATCAGATGATACAAGTCTTGAATAGGAACCTACAAGGCACTCTCTCATGGAAGAAAATAAAAAACTAATATAGGTCAACTGCCAAACAGAAAATAAATTTTTACTTGTCTAAAAATTTGGTGTCACATTGTGAAGGGGCTCGTTGACGGTGACTTCATCATTTAGTCCATAGTGAAGTGACTGAATATGGAATTTTCCTTTGTTGAGTGAGTGAATACAGAATCATGCTAATTTCTGAAGCTTGTTTCTAAGATAATTATTTGCCTATTCCACTTTTCCATGACTAAAACTTGTTTCTGCCTCGTGTGATAAAATTCAGAACTTGTCGTTAGGATTTATAATCTTGTCCTGGTAAATTTCTTTACTATGATTTGGGACAGCAGTGTACTATTATATATAGAGACATCAGTTCAACTAAGAAACATAATATTATAAGGTCTAGAAGAAATGCTTATGATACATGCATTTTTTCAGATTCAATGTGGCTTGGGTCAGACTGGTCATCTTTGGGCACATGAAGCATATGGAGTATATCCAGCTATAATGACACTTGCCAAGCCTCTTGCAGGAGGCCTTCCAATAGGTGCTGTACTAGTAAGTGAAAGAGTTGCTGCTGCTGTGAAGCATGGAGACCACGGAAGAACTTTGCCCGTGGGCCTCTTGTTTGCAATGCCGCCATTGCTGTTTTAGAGAAAATATCGAGGCCTGGTTTCTTGGCCAGTGTCTCCAAGAAAGGTCAGTACTTCAAAGAACTCTTAATTCAGAAACTCAGCGGGAATTCACGTCAGAGAAGTACCGGGTTCTGGGCTTATGTTAGGGATTGAGTTAGATGTATCTGCTTCACCTCTGGTGAGTGCCTGTCAAAATTCTGGTCTGCTAATCTTGATGGCGGGAAAAGGGAATATTGTTAGGCTGGTACCTCCATTGGTCATATCAGAAAAAAAATTGGAATTTGCAGCTGAGATTCTATTTAAATGTTTACTAGTACTTAAATAATAGACATTAAACAAGGAGTGCATATTTCCCAGTTTTCAGTCGAAAATGACAAAATCCTACACAAAATTCAGTCATCATCATCCCCATTTACTTAGAATAATTGTAACTGGGATGTTGTGTCGTGCAATATAGTAAAGCCCCAATATATTGAATTTATGATGGATTGCTCAGTAGGCTTTGTTTGCTCAATCTTTCAATCATAGTGTCTGCAGATTATGTTGATGCACCAATGCAAAGATCTCCAGCGTATATGCTAGCATAAGCTTTTGAATTGCCCTAAATACTTCGCATAGATGCAAACCATCTTGGTAGGTTTTTGCCAATGTGCATGGAAAAATGGTTATGGGCCAGGAGTTCCACAATATCCTTCTCATTCTGGTTTTCTCTGGAAGAGATTCGACATTCGTAGGCTAGGCTGTCTACTTGTGGCTGTCTAATCATGTTGGGTCTATTCTTAGAGATTTAAGGTGTTAATTAGTGTTACAAAAAAATAATTAAGTATTATGGAGAATAAAGATTGTATGATTTAGTTATTAATGAATTCTTTTTTACTTATATCAAATTTTTAATTAATTATATTAATTGTGATATATAATGAGAGAATATTAATTACAAATTATATAATTTTTATATAAAATTTATCATTTATTTTAAAATTTATATTAATATAATTAATTTTGTATTAATTCTTGAAAAATATATTTGGAGAAAAATAATATAATATAAGAAAATAATTTTTTAAAAAATATTTTTAAAATAATTTATATTTAAAAATAAAAATTAATTTTTAAAAAATTTAAAAATTTAAAATTAATTATAAAAATCATAAATAATTTTAAAATTAATTTTTTTAAAAAAAAAATATCATGGTGATGAAATTATTTTGAAAGTTGTGAAAGTAAGAGTAAAGGGTGTTTGTTAAATATATATTATGCTAAAGTTAACAATGATAAAATGGATATTAAAATTGTTTAAAAATTAATTTTTATTTGTTAGAATTTTTTAAAATTAATTTTTATTTTGTATAATTTTTTTAAATTTTTGGTAGTATTTTAGAAATTTTAAAATTTTTTATATTTTTGATAATTAATTTTTATTTTTTCAGAATTTTTTTTCTATTTATATAAATTAATTTAGATCTTATTTTTATTTTTTTTTTTAAATTAATTTCTAATTTTTCATATTTTTTTTTACTTTTAAAATTTTGTATGTTGATTAGATTTAATTTGTAATTTTTATATTTTTTTTTTTTTTCAGAATTTTTTAGAATTCTCTTTAGGTTTTTAAAATCAATTTCAAGTTTTTAATTTTTGTTGAATTTTTTAAAATTAATTTTTAATTTGCAAATTTTTTTAAATAATTTATTTTCTTATCATCACAAAAAAAAACTAGCAAAAACTTCACTAAAAGATATACCAGAAATTCACAATAAAGCTATTAATTCATGAAATGTTAATGTTATCACTTTATTCTTTAACAAATTATTTATTTTTGAATTTTGTGAGAATGAGATTGTTTATTAATATTATATAAAAATAATTAAGTTTAAATTTAAAATTTTTTCATTTATTATATGTATTATAAAATAAAATTATATAAAAAAATATGATAATAATAATTAACAACAATAATTATATAATCAATTTACTAAAAAAAACTTTTAAGTTAAGATATGATAAAATTAAATATTAGTAGCTTATGTATTAATTGTCATGTTCATGCCAATTACCACAAGATGATGTGAATAAAAAAGAAAATAGAAGATTTAGTTATTTGATTGTAATATAAATTAATTGTTGATAAAATTATATAATATTATTATTTTAATTTTTTAGATTAAATAAAAAAATTATTTTTAAAATTTATAAAATTAAAATAATTTATAGTATATATAAAAAAATAATTAGATATAAGTTTAAATTTTTTTTATTTTGATGTATGTGTTATAAAATAAAATTAAAAAGAAGTATAATAATAAATAATAAAAAATATTTTTATTATTTTAAAAAATTAATATAATTAAAATTTACAGTATAAATCTACACGCAACTTGACCATATCAAGTCTAGCTAAGTCACGATGGAATTAAATGTTGATGTTATCTACCGCTTATTGCGGTCCAATTTTCTAGGAGAGAACGCGATTGAAACAAAAAGGAAAGACTTGCAGTACAATCAATTGCTGGTAGAACCAAATGGCATAGTAGTTGTAAAATTTTGATGGTGTGAATGACGTGAGTTTCTAAGGAATTGACAAAATAATTTTTATCCTTTAAGTTATGTTGTAGTCTTGTTTTTACAAAAAAAAACCTTGAGGCCTCCGTCTCTATCCATATATAGAAGACCTAAATTGCTCGCAGCGGCAACAAATATTAGGAAGTAGGTGGTAAGAGGTGCTCGGAACATACAAATAGTACAAATGGGGCTAGTGGCTACTTCTCCAAACCAATTTTCTACGAGAGAACGTGATTGAAATGAAAGGAAAGGCTTGACAATATAGTTAATTGTAACTAAATAATATAATACATTTTAATTAATTAAATTAAATTAAATAATAATTTTTAAAATTTATAAAATTATTTAAAAATTTTATATAAAATTAAATTATTTATATTTGGTAAGAGGTGCTCCGAATATACAAATAGTACAAATGGGGCAATTGACTACTTCTCTTGACCAATTTTCTACGAGAGAACATGATTGAATTGAAAGAAAAGACTTCTAGTTAATTGTAACTAAATAATATAATACATTTTAATTAATTAAATTAAATTAAATAATAATTTTTTAAATTTATAAAATTATTTAAAAATTTTATATAAAATTAAATTATTTATATTTGATAAGAGGTGCTCGAAACATACAAATAGTACAAATGGGGCTAGTGGCTACTTCTCCGGGCCAATTTTTTACGAGAGAATGTGATTGAAATGAAAAGAAAGACTTGACAGTATAGTCAATTGCAACCAAATAATATAATACATTTTAATTAATTAAATTAAATTAAATAATAATTTTTAAAATTTATAAAATTATTTAAAAATTTTATATAAAATTAAATTATTTATATTTAATTTTATTTTTTTATTTATCGTATATAATATGTTATAAAATTATTTTAAAAATATAAATAAATGTGACAAATAATAATAATAATAACATAAATTACATAATAAAAATAATTTATATTATTTTTAAAAAATAAAATTTTTATAAAATTAAAATTTACATTCAATGTTATTTAAATAATTAAATACTTATAAAATTTTGATCTTATAAATAAGATTAAAAAAAGTTAATAAAATAATAACTTATCCCAAACTTTTTTTCTTACTGCATTTTCCACAAACATGGGACCCTTCCATAAAAAATACGTAAATGGTCCACTGTCTCCATCCAAATAATTTGTGGTCAAACGACTCGGCCCCAAAACAAAAACCCAATTTGCCCGGCTTCTCTTAAACCTAATGTCTAGTCATTTCAATAATTGTCCTATTTCAATGTCATCACACATCTATTTTGTTTTCCGCACAGGCTCGCTGAAAAATTCATTTCACGGCATAAGTGTTTTTATTTGTTTTACTTGTTGGATGGTTTCTCACATACGCTAGCTCATCCTATAATTTTCCTGCCAAAATAAAAAAGAGAAAAAATAAATATGAACATAATGATTAGTGGTGAGAATTATAGGCCAATCTACCCAAAAAAAAAAAAAAAAAGCGTCTAATGTGGTTTTCTATAATTTCTTATAGGTGATTGAGCTTGTCTAAACCCAAATTTACACAATTTAACCCTAACAAGTAAAGGTTAAGTCATGATAAAATTAAACCTCTCCTGGTTGACATATTCATGGCAATTTCCACAAGAGGATGTGAATGAAACAAAAATAGAAAACTTGGATATTTGATTGTAATACAGATTAATTATTGATAAAATTAAATAATATGATATATTTAAATTTTTTAAAATAAATAAATTAATTATTTTCAAAATTTATAAAATTAAAATAATTTATAATGTATAAAAAAAATTAAATATAAATTTAATTTTTTTTCTTTTGATGCATGAGTTACAAAATAAAATTAAAAAAATTATAATAATTAATAATAAAAATTATTTTTATTATTTAAAAAAAATTTAATATAATTAAAATTTACAGTATAAACTCAAAATTACACAACTTGACCATAACAAATTGAAGTCAAGTCACCATGGAATTAATTGTTGATGTTATCTACCACTTGCCTGCTATCCAATTTTCCACAAGAGAACTTGATTGAAATGAAAAGGGAAGACTTAGTAGTATCATTAACTGTTGTTAGAACCAAATAGCATGGCAGTTGTAAAATTTTGATGGTGTGAATGATGTAAGTTTCTAAGGAATTGATAAAATAATTTTTATCATTAAGTCATGTGATAGTCCTGCTTTTACAAAAAAACTTGAGGCCTTGGTCTCCATCCATATATAGAAGACCTGAACTGCTCTCAAATATTAGGAAGTTAGTGGTAAAAGGTGCTCAAAACATACAAATGGGGCTAGTGGCTACTTGTCTTATGGACCAATTTTCTTTAAGAGAATGCGATTGAAATGAAAAAGAAGACTTGCCAATACGAACAATTACCGGTAGAACTAAATAATACGACACATTTTAATTAATTAAATTAAACTAAATAATTATTTTTAAAATTTATAAAATTATTTAAAGATTTTATATAAAATTAAATTAGTTATATTTAATTCTATTTTTTTCATTTATTATATATAGTATGTAATAAAATTATTCTAAAAATATAAATAAGTGTAGTAATTAACAATAATGATAATATAACTTATAAGGTAAAAAAAAATTACAAAATTTTTATAAAATTAAAATTTACATTTCATATTATTTAAATTAGTAAATAGTTATAAAATTTTGATCTTACAAATGAGATTAAAAAAATTAATAAAACAATATTTTATCTAAAATTTATAATACAATTTTTATATAAAAACTTTAAATTTACTTAAATAATTCTTTAAATTAAATTTAACTTATTTTATTTTTTCTTATATATATATTTTCTAACAAAAGGTCTGGTCCATTCGTTCACCGACTTAAATTTTCTTGTATATATATTTTCTAATAAAATGATACCTCACGTTGAGGTTCTAGCCAGACTTTTATATCTTTGTCTTGTAGAAAAAAAGACAGTTCAAGAGAAAAAAGAAGAATTTGGGCTACCAAAAATTATTTGGACCTGCAGCACCCGTGCTAACTAATGGGCCAATCCACCAAAGAAGCCTTCTTACTAATGAGGTTGTCTACAATTTCATATGGATGATTGAGCTTGTCGAGGTCCACATTTAGGCAGTTCGACCCTGTCAGGGTCCAAAATAAAAAGAAGAGTTGATGTTACCCGCCGGCTGCCAGGCAAACCAATTTTCCACGAGAGAAGAGAACACGTATAAAGAGTGATCTTATTACCCTTTCTGATCAATTAGAAGGTGACTCACGAGTCATGTTTAGCAAGATTTTTTTATTTTTTTAATGAATAGAAATGGGATGCTAATAAATCAAATATAAAGACTTTTCTTCTCTTCTAAATTATGTCTGCCTACTAACCACACCGACCGTAACAATTGCTTTTGCTTTTGTTGTCAAGTAGTGGCAGTGCTGCTTCGTGGCTTCTTATTTGGTCTATTCTTCTGTCCACGTGATTGTGGAAATTAGGAAACTCTTTCCCCACTTTCTATTTTTCAAGTCTTCCACGTGCTTAGGAAAAGCCCAAGTCTTTGCAGTTGCTTTTGTTGCGGAAATTAGAGAAGTTTTAGGCCAATGAGGCAAATTTCTAGGAAATTTCTTCCTCAGTTTCTTCTTTTTCTCAGTTGACTCCCTTTCATAGATTTGCTCGCTTCATTTACCAGTATAAACCCAAAATTACAATTTGGCCATAACTTATCCCAAACATTTTTTCTTGCTGCATTTTCGTCGAACACGGGACCCTTCCATAAAATATACGTAAATGCACCACTGTCTCCGTCCATATATAGAAGACCTGAACTGCTATCGATGGCAACAAATATTACGAAGTTAAGTAGAAAGAGGTGCTGGGAACATACAAATGGGGCTAGTGACTTTTATTATTAGGTCATGGATGCTAGTGATATTGGTTTTGTTATTAGAGGAGTGGGCGACTCAATGTCATGGTTGCTCGGAACACGAGAGAACTGCTCTTTTGCAAATCAAGCCCTTCTTCAATCGTCCTTATGGTGGCGAGGAGTCTCCCTGGGGGATGGATGCTGATTGTTGTAAGTGGGTAGGAGTCTCATGCAACGAGACAACGAATCGAGTCACCGATCTTGACCTTTTTTCTTCAGTGGATACGGGTTCTGGAGGGTGGTACTTGAATGCTTCTTTGTTTCTTCCTTTCAAAGATCTTACAAGTCTTGACTTATCAGTGAACAAAATACTTGGTTGTATTGAGAATGAAGGTCCTCTTTCTACGGTTCTTGCTCTGTTCATTTCATAATCACAAGATAAGATGGATTCTCTCCTTCTTTTGAAAAAACAAAAATGAAACCCATAAATAGGATGATATACTCTATATATATCCTTTATTATGCATGATATTATCCTCCTCCAACATATGCAGGCTTCGAGAAACTATCAAGACTTGCCCATTTGGAGAATCTCTATTTAGCCTCTAATGAATTTGACAGCAGCATCTTGTCATCTCTACGTGGCCTTTCATCTCTGAAAACACTGGATCTATCCAACAATAGTCTAAAAGGAAAAGTCGACATCCAAGGTAAGACTCATGGTAACCACGCCTATACACGGCTATAAAATTCAGCTGCCAATTTTTTTCTTCTTTTCCAGTGAGTTTTACTTTTACAAACATATATAAAGAGATAAATAGAGCCCTATACTCATAGCCTATACTCATAGCCTAAGGTACGATCAATCTCCCCCTAAACCCCCTTGTGTGTCTGGGGTTGTGTGTGTCTCCTTAATTTTGACTAACTTCTTTGTTACTAAATAATTTTCAGGTATATGCAAATTAAACCAACTCAAAAACCTAGATATCAGCATCAACAATCTCAGCAGTACCTTGCCTCCGTGTATGGCTAATTTGACGTCTCTTAACTCTTTGGATTTCTCTAACAATTTATTAACAGGGAATATATCTCTCTCTCCTCTAAGGGCTTTAAAATCCCTTGAATTTTTAGATCTTTCATACAATCAATTCCAAATTCCAGTGACACTCAACCTATTTTTCAACCATACAAAACTTCATTCCTTGTTTGCCCAGGGAAATAATATATTTACTGAAGCAGACCAATATAGTTTGACTCCAGAATTCCAATTAACTTATCTTGACTTGTCTGGTTACGGATACGGCAGAATGTTTCCTAAATTCCTTTACTACCAGCGCAATCTAATAGATGTTGATCTCTCGCACATCCAATTGAGTGGAGGATTTCCATATTGGCTATTAGAGAACAACACGGGCTTATTTACACTCTTCTTGGTCAATAATTCCCTTTCAGGACAACTTTTGCTGCCAAGTCATTCAAATATGAGTTTAGCCTCCTTAGACATTTCTGAAATTGATCTTTCCTACAACAATTTGACAAGAAAGATTCCACCAGAACTCGGAAAGCTCAGCACTATTAAGGTGCTAAACCTATCCCACAACAGCTTCACAGGGTCAATTCCATCAACTTTTTCAAACTTGAAGGGAATTAAGAGCTTAGATCTTTCATGCAACAACTTAGACGGGAAAATTCCTCCTCATCTTACTCAACTGTACCAACTAGTTGTTTTCACCGTAGCACACAACAACTTGTTTGGAAAGACCCCAGAGATGGTTGCACAATTTGCAACATTCGAAAGTAGAAGTTACGAGTATAATCCTTTGCTCTGTGGACCCCCACTGAATAAAAGTTGCAATGCATACCCTTCTCCTTCATCATCATCATCCAAGAATACAGAAAAGCATGAAGAAGAAACTAGATAGATAAACATTGATGCATTTTATCCAAGCTTTCTAACATCTTACAGTATTGTGTTGCTTGGAATGGCCGCAGTTCTATATATAAACCTACATTGGCAACAAACATGATTTTACTTTGTTGGAGAATACATAAACAACTGCTTTTATTTTGTTGTGGACAATCTTCCCATGCTGTCCAAGTACAGAGCTTGGCAGCCTTATACCTAATATAGATGTTTGTGTAAGCATTTCTCCTTTTTGTACTTATTTACGAGCTACTTCTACTACTTTGTACCCTCCATCTTGCTCCCTCCCTTAGTATACATTAAATAATTGATAAAAGGAAGAGATCTTACTTATTGTTTAATAACATCAGTGCAATCTACACGCTTCTTAATGGGCCAAAAAAAATTAATAATAAAAATACGTTTTAAATGAGAAATAATATTGGGTAGTAGAATTAAATAATTAAATTTTATATATTATTATTTAATATTAAGTCAAAAATAAATATTATTAGTTTTTAGTATCATAACTACTGAGTGATCAATCAAAATTTAGCATGTGCCCCTCATTGAAGATAAGCTCAAAGTCCATATCATCTCCAAATAAGTAGGCGGCTCCAAGTCAACTCAAAATAACTTTCATCTGCCAATCTTGACTTTGGTTACCTACTATACTCTATTTCAAATTTTCCAAATGCCCTCAATATTGATCCACAACACAGCACTTTGGCAGAGCATATAATTGATTTCACAAATCCATAGTGCCTTTACAAGTGTGAATTTAGCATCATCCATGAATGGTTTTGGTTTTGCGGTGTAAGCCAGCGAGAGAATGTCCAATGGTAGTTGAACAAAATAATGGCAAGCTGCCAAGGCCAATTGCTTAAATCCAGAAACAGTGTGAAGAAAGAAACATGCCCAGCTCTCCCCTTTCAAGATGGCCTATGACACCACACAGATCCAGGTTTCTCAATCTGCTCACCTGCTAGACCATTTGTACGACACAATCGTGCCTAAGGTGGAAGCTCCATCGGGGATCACCGAGGCTACCGAGGATCAAACCGATGACACCAATTCAGGGAAAGAAAGATGTTGTGGGGATCCAAGCTATGTCCGAGATCTTTGCAGGGTGATTTGGAAGTTGATTTCCAAGCTGATGCTTCGTCAAGGCATTGCTATGTTCTAGGCCAATTAAAGTCACTATCAAATTGCCAATCATCTCCAAACTTCCCGGATTTGCGATCCTGAAATATCTTCTATGCTTCATATTCTCGCAAAACAATGAAGAAACCAAATCAGATAGCACGAACAACAGAACTTGTAAGAAGCCACATTGATAGAGGAAATCGCCATTCCTTCTGTCACTGGGCTCTCCAAATCCGGGGTGCATTTTGCAGCTAACATCTCAACCATTGCATTTGATGTCAAGTCAGTAACATTTTATTGTTGAGAACCTAGGATTTGGCGATTAGAGATTTGAAAGTAGGGAGTGAGATTTAGGGATAAGATAAAATTGATGTTGAGAACTTAGGGTTGTGTGATTAGAAATTTGAAAGTAGGGAGTGAGATGTGGGGATGAGATAGGATTATCGTTTCGAGGAGATCAACCTCCAATAATCTCTTTGAGGGGATTGACCTCCAATAACCGAAATACTTTGATAATATTATTATTTAGTTAAATCTAAAAATTGTAAAATATTACAATTATATAAACTTGACAGATCACTATTAGTGATGTAATCTCATCTATTAATTTAGAAATAATAAAAGATAATTATTAAATAATGATAATTATTAAATAATAAAAGAGAATTATAAAATACACAAATCATAGGGATTGCATCATTTACCTACCCATCATTAGTCTAGACATGAACACAGAGGGAATTCTAAGAAACTTAGTAGCGTACGAGGCATCAAGCGCGTCTGGACCGTTAATTTTTACTCGATACACAGAATTAATGAATGGTATTATCGATACAGCAGAGGATGTAGAGTTTCTAAGACAAAAGGGTATTATTTTGAATCGCATGAAATCGGATCAGGAAGTTGCCCATCTATGGAATGGCATGAGCAAGTTCGTTAGACTCACCAAAGTTCCATTCTTAGACAAGGTGATTGAAGACGTGAACAAGCACTACAACAGCCGATGGAAGGTCAAAATTGGGAGATTCCTGAAGATCTACGTGTTTTGTTCTTGGCAATGTCTCACGTTCCTGGCTACAATTTTTTTTTTTGCTCTTGATGTCATTTCAAGCCTCTGCTCAGTCTATAGCTGCTCTAGCCTATTTCGCATTAGCAATATTAGTTCGAAAATTGTTAACGAACCTTCTTTTTAATGGGGTTTCAATATAGATTCAATTTCATAATTATTTTTGGATGAGGTATATGTCATATTGATTATATTTGTTTATGAATATAAGATTGATTTGTAATTTTTTTTTTCTTTTGTGACAATCAGACTATTTAATATATAAATTTTTATAAGGTGAGTTTGAGTATGAATCCCAGACTTCAATGAATTTTAAAAAAGAGAAAAAAAAAAAACACTAACGACTGTCTTTCTTGGGAGTGAGTTCATGAAAATTGGACTTTAATTTCGATAAAAAATCCGTTCTGTTATATTGCATTACAGCAAACACTTTTCTAACAAAAAAAAAAAAAAAAAATATATGTGTGTGTTGTCACAACTTAGGTCAAGCTTGCAGTTGAAGTGCAACAGTTAAACAATTGTATCTTGCAAGTGACACGCCACCCACCCACCCACCCACCCATAACATGGCCACCGACCGACCCACTGGGGGCATGCGATGAAATATGCAGACAACCTATACTTGCAATAGCATGAAGTCACCGTACTGAATATATGGATCACTCAACACTTTTATAGAATATATAATTTTCAATTTTAGACATTATTAATATGTAACAAGTCAAACAATTGTATCTAGACCCCTTCCAGATTTTACTTTTTGACATTTGTGCATATTGACATTTTTAACATTTGAGTGTTGCATGTGCTTTAATAGTATAAGCTACGCCCTCGAAACCCTACAGGTCATGACTTTTTTCCCCAACATTTGTGCATATTGACATTTTTAACATTTGAGTGTTGCATGTGCTTTAATAGTATTAAGCTACGCCCTCGAAACCCTACAGGTCATGACTTTTTTCCCCCTATAAGTGATATGGTGACAATTTGTCAAACGTACATCACCTCTCATCCCATGGCCCACGGGTAGCTTGTGTTGGAATTTTCAAATAAAAAGGAAAGGAAAGGTTGTGGCTATCCCATAGTCTACGGGTAGCTTGTGTTGGAATTTTCAAATAAAAAGAAAAAAAAAATTATAGCTATTATGTCCATTGAGTAATAAACGTGATTTTTAATAAATAAGTATAAAAACTATGGATTTGAACCTGATACCTTTGAGTCAGAAATAAGGGTCATAATCACTAAACCAAACGGACGTTATGGATTAGTTATTAACTAACTAATTACGCTCATACAATTCGAACTCGTAACCATTCAAATAAAAGGTCGAGTTCTTAACCATCAAACCAAACACGTCTGCTAATTAAGGGTCACCACTACGTCTATAAATATCCTAAACCCATCATTTGTTTAAAAATATCAAAAAATTTCTTCCTTCCTCTCTTGGTTTCTCCATCTCCATATCAAAGATCTGATTGTCTATATTATTACTACAGAAATATTATAGACATTTCAAAGAGTAATTCTAAAAGTACAACAACTTCTTGAGGGTTTGATTTCAGTAAGTGCAACTTGCAATCAAGTGTGCTTCATTTTATCTTGTGAGGGAATTCGCATAAACCTTTGTTGCATATTAGTGAGGATGAATTTTGCCTTAAGGAGAGTGGCATTGATACACGACTTGAAGCAATCATCTTCCAACTTCCAAGATAATCAAGAGGTCTGCACAAATAATCTTAAGGCAAAATCTTCGACTATGGTCGGAACATTAGAGAATTGGCTTCAAACTTCGTGAAATTAGAAAGGTTTGATGGAGGAAACTTTATCCATTGGCAAAAGAGAGTTCATTTTCTATTAGTATCACTGCAAGTGGCTTATGTTTTGACTACGAGAAGATCGGAAGAGTTCGAAAATGAGACTATTACTAATACCAAAAAGAGACAAAAGTGGGCAACTGATGATGAGATATGCAGGGAACATATCTTAAATTTCATGAATGATTCATTATTTGACGTCTACTATAACTTTCAAACTACGAAGGAACAATGAGAGAAATTATAGGCAAAATACACGCAAGAGGGTGCAACAAGTAAAAAATTTCTTGTCTTTAAATCAATAGTTATAAAATGATTGATGGTAGACTAGTAATGGAACAATTTGTTAAGATTGAAAGAATACTTAATCACTTCTCACAACACAAGATGTCTATGGATGAAACCATTATTGTGAGTTCAATAATAGACAAGTTGCCTCCTTCATGGAAAGATTTCAAGAGAAGTCTTAAACACAAAACAGAAGAGATTTCTTTTGAAAAGCTTGCTAACCATCTTCGTGTAGAAAAAGAATTTCGCATACAAGAAGAAACCAAAGAGCAAGGCTCTCATGTTTCAAAAGTGCATGTAATTGAGGAAGGACAATCAAGTAAGTCCTCCCACAAAAGGAAGAATCAATCCAGTGATGACAAAAGCCAACATAAAAGACAAAAGAGAAATGAAAAATGTCATTTTTGTCATAAGAAAGGACACTACAAATATGAGTGTCGATTGTTCAAAAAGCAAGAGGAAAAGTAAGCCGCTTTTAGAGCAATAAATGAGAAAATGGTTGCTATGATCACAGAGATCAATTTGATAGAAGATGACACTACATGGTGGATTGATTTCAGGGCTACTCGATATGTTTGCAAGAACAAAAGTCTCTTTAAAGGATTGAAACCAGTAATTGATGGCACAGTTGTGTACATGGGAAATTTTACTGTAGTTCTTGTTATGGGAATTGGGGAAGTAGAATTGCAATTCACTTCTGGGAAAGTCATTACTCTTACCAATGTATTCTATGTTCCATAAGTTAGGAAAAATTTGGTTTCAGGTAGTTTGTTGAACAAATTTGGGTTTAAACTCATATTTGAGGCTAATAACTTCATCCTCTCTAAAGGAAGTGTGTTTGTAGGAAAGGGTTATCTTTGTGATGGGATGTTCAAACTTAATATTGTTACTAATAATAATACTACTAATGTTTCTACTTATATTGTTGAGCATGCTTCTTTATGGCATAATAGATTAGGACATATAAATTTTTGAATATTATATGATATGTTTAAATTGAAATTGTTGCCACATTTTGATGTATCAAAAGATAAATACACACCATATATGTTAACAAAAATAACTAGAAGTGCATTTACAAGTATTCAAAGATCTTCCAATATATTAGAATTAATTCATAGTGACATGTGTGATTTGCATAACACACAAACACTATGAGGGAAAATATACTTTGTGACATTTATTGATGATTACTCTAAATATTATCATATTTACTTATTGCATACTAAAAATGAAGTTCTTGAAAGATTCAAAGTTTATAAATCTGAAGTTAAATTACAATGTGAATATGTTATTAAATGCTTACGATCGAATAAAGGAGGAGAATATTATGACAGTGCATTCTTTGAGTCCTTGGGAATTATTCATCAAACAACTGCTCCTTACACACTACAACAAAATGGTATTGCTAAACACAAAAATCGAACATTGATGGAAATGGTTAATGTCATGTTGTCAACTTCTAGCTTAAGCCATGGATTTTGGGGGGAAGCATTGCTTACAACATGTCATATTTTGACTAGGGTTCCAACAAAAGGAACAAAACAACCCCATATGAATTATGGAATAGAAGGAAGTCAAACCTTAATTACCTAAGAGTTTGGGGCTATAGAGCAATTGTCAGAATTCCTGAACCTAAAAGGAAAAATTTGGGTGAAAGAGGAATTGAGTGTATCTTTTTAGGATATACTCACAATAGCAAGGCATATCAATTCATGGTCATAGAGCCTAATAACTCTATACCTGTAAACACACTCATAGGATTGAGGGATGTTATTTTTAATGAACATAGGCTCATCTCTATTCCTAAAATTTCAGAACAAAAACAAGTTCTTGATAAGGAAAATGATATGTTGGCAAAAGGAAATGAAAATGATAAAGTCATTGAACTTTAGAGGAGTAAAAGAGTAAAAAAAGCAAAGACTTTCAGTTCTGATTACTTCATGTTCCTAGTAGAAGGAACAAGGGAATCAGTGAGTAATCAAATTTCATATTGCTTCAATATTAAAGATGATCCTAAAACATTTGATGATGCGATGAGATCGCAAGATGCCATGTTTTGAAAGGAAGCAATAAATGATAAAATGGATTCCATTATGGGTAATAACACCTAGAAATTAGTAGACCTCCCACCTGGTTCAAAGCCAATTGGATGCAAATGGATTTTCACAAAGAAAATGAAGGTCAATGGAACTATAGACAAGTTTAAGGTTAGGCTGGTTGCAAAAGACATTACACAAAAACAAGGTGTTGATTACTTTGACACATATTCACTAGTGGCTAGAATTGCCATAATCAGGTTACTCATTGCACTTGCTTCGATTCATAATTTAGTAATTCACTAAATGGATGTAAAAACAGCATTCTTAAATAGTGAATTAAAAGAAGAAGTGTATATGGAGCAACCTAAGGGATTTGTTGTACTTGGTCAAGAGGGAAAGGTCTGTAAATTAGTTAAGTCCTTATATGGGCTAAAACAAGCACCTAAGCAATGGCACCAAAAATTTGATCAGGTGAAACTTGCCAATGGATTCAAGATTAATGAATTAGATAAATGTGTCTATAGTAAGTTCAAAGAAGGAAAAGGTGTGATTATCTGTTTGTATGTAGATGACATGTTAATCTTTGGGACTTAGAAAAAGTTGAAGTTACCAAAAGGCTTTTATCTAGCAATTTTGATATGAAAGACATGAGTAAGGCAAATGTCATCCTTGGAATCAAAATTTTACGGGACCAAAGGAGCATAATGCTTTCTCAATCACATTATATTGAAAAGGTTCTCAATAAATTTAATCACACAAATTGTATGTCAGCCCTTACCCCATTTGATCCTAACATGAATTTCACCAAGAATGTTGGAAGTCCAGTATCACAATTGGAATATGCCAAGGTGATAGGATGTCTAATGTATGTAATGACATATATAAGGCCAGACATAGCCTATGCAATTGGCAAAATAAGTAGGTACACAAGTAATCCAAGTGACATGCATTGGCATGGAGTAAAAAGAATCTTGAAGTACCTAAGGAAAACAAAGAATTATAGTATAAGTTACACCGATCATCCTTTTGTTATAGAAGGATACTTAGATGCCAATTGGATCACTAATAAAAAAAATCATACTTCTACCAGTGGATGGATCTTTATGCTCAGTGGGGGTACAATTTCTTGGGGCTGCAAGAAACAAACTTGCATAGCAGATTCCACTATGGCTACAGAATTTGTAGCATGAGCTTCAGCAAGTAAAGAAGTAGAATGGTTAAAGAATTTGCTTTATGAGGTTCCTTTGTGGCAAAAGTCACTGGCACTCATTTATATACATTGTGATAGTGCTACGATACTGGCAAGATCATATAGTCAAGTATATAATGGTAAGTCTAGACACATTGGACTTAGACATAGCTATGTGAGAGACTTGATCACGAATGGAGTGATTACAATTGATTTTGTACGATCAAGTCAAAATATGGTTGATCCTTTAACAAAAGGATTAACAAGAGACAAGGTGAATAAGACATCAAAAGGGATAGGTCTTGAGCCCATAAATACAAATCACGCATGATGGAAACTCAACTCAATGCTTGATACAACGTCAAGTCTTGAGTTCAATGAGTCAAAGTACATCATTAATATGATTGAAGCACTATAATTGATTTTATTTTCATCCTAAGGTTATATAGTGCTTAGTTCTTATAGTAAATTGGGAGGATGAGTGTTTAACACTCTTAACAGACTTAAAAGAGTGTCTTACAGCGGGGGCCCCAGTCTACCTATTGAATGTGGAATGTTTAGGCCATTCCATTAAGCTAAAGGACTTGGCTTTAAAGCATTCATGAAAAGGATATGGACACAATGACCTTGAATGTGTCAATTACTAAAAAGAGAAGTATAATGTTGTATCGTCATGTATGTGAATTGTTTCTACAACTTATCAAAAAGAATAATTGGTTCAAAGCTTGTCTACCATATTATTCAGATGTATTGTAATGCACCTTTCACTATATAAAGGTTCAATCTTTAAGACATCTTTATTTATGCATATGACTATAGAATTACTAGAAATCCTGTATATGTTTTGATATTTTGAAAATAGTGGGGGATTGTTGGAATTTTCAAATAAAAAGGAAGGAAAAGTTGTGGCTATTGGGATTCGAACCCAAGAAGTATGACTAATGGTCAAGGGATGCAACCATTGGTTTAGACCTTCAAATGGTTATTTATTATGTCCGTTGAGTAATAAGTGTGACTTTTAATAAATAACTCTAAAAACTGTAAAAGGTGGTGTTTGTTGGGATTTGAACCCGAGACCTTTGAGTCAGAAGTTAAGGTCATAATCACTGGACCAAATGAATGTTATGAGTTAGTTATTAACTAATTGTCTTATCTGTTGTTTACAATAACTGATAGAAAATAAATAAAAGTTATGTCTGTACAATTCAAACTTGTGACCATTCAAATGAAAGGTCGAGTTCTTAACCATCAGACCAAACACATCTACTGACTAAGGGTCACCACTACGTCTATAAATACCCTAGACCCGTCATTTGCTTAAAACATCAAAAAATTTCTTCCTTCCCCTCTTGGTTTCTCCATCTCCATATCAAAGATCCGATTGTCTATATTATTGCTACATAAATATTATAGACATTCCAAAAAGTAATTCTAAAAGTATAACAACTTCTCGAGGGCTTGATTTCAATAAGTGCAACCTGTAATCAAGTATGCTTCATTTTATCCTACAAGGGAATTGGCATAAACCTCTATTGCATATAAGTGAAGGCAAATTTTGCCTTAAGGAGAGTGGCATTGATACACAACTTGAAGCAATCATCTTCCAACTTCCAAGATAATTAAGAGGTCTGCACAAACAGCTTGTACGTCAACATCACCTTTGCATTGTTTCAATCCAAATCCAAAACAAACATCGCAAAGGAGTTAGAGAAACTGGAGTTGTCAACACCTTATTGGTCATCAAAGATTAATAATGTACTTGAGATGCCTTATAATTAATTATTTCTCTCCTGACTGTCCGTCAATTATAGAGTGGACGTGTTACCACTCTAATGGGCATCAATGAATAATACTATACTCAAGATGACTTCCCATCATATATGGAGTGGTCATAACCAAAGATTGAATAATTTATTTAGTATTTAAAAATTAAAACTACTCATCTTAATGATATGGTGGGCTTTAAAATCTCCTATTGCTTTCTTTTGATTTATTAATTAATCTTTGTCATTCTCTATTATTAATTTAATTATTAGTGCATGTATATTTGCTATCACCCTCACATCTCAATGGTATTATTAGTGGAAATTAAGTTTATTGTATGTGTAGGAGAAGGTAGGAATATTATTTTATTACCATATACCAAAAAAAATGGATATTATTTATTCATTAATCAATGCTTAAAGCATCGATATGAGGCTCTATATGATAATGACATTGACAATTTAGAGTTGCATAATATGTAGATTTAAGATAAAATATTAATTAAAAATATATTTTAAATTATATTTTATTAAAAAATACATATTTTGATTTATGAAAATAAAAAGTAAAATTTTTAAAAAATATATATTTTTATTTTTTTCTCTTTAAGAAAATGAAAAAGAGGATTTGGGGTATTTTTTTTCTTTCTTAAATAAAAATAGTTAATTTAGTAATTTTTTAAAAATATAAAAATAAAAATTAAGGAGAATTTTTTTTCCTTTTTTCCTTTTTATGAGAATAGATAGAGAATTTAGTGTAATATGTTTCTTTTGAAAAATATAAAAAATTAAAATTTGAAGAATTTGAATATAAATTATATTAGATGATAAAATAAATTTTGATTATTATCTTATTATAAAGTAATAACTATATATTTAAATAAATGTTAAATAATATAGTAGAGTCAATGTAAACAAAAAAAAAAATTTAATTTTACAAACACAATTTTGTAAAAGTTAATAGTAAGCTTTTTTTTCATATCATTTACAAGTTAAATAAAAGGGAAGAATAAATGTAACAATTTTAAAATCTAATGTTAAAAAAGAAAATAAATAAAAGTATAGAAATAACAAAAATTTACTTGTAGTTATGATTTGTAGAATAGTAGAAAAAAGTTAAAATAAAAGATTAAAAATAGCAAAAACTTAAATTTAGAGATATAATCACATATAAATATAATGAGAGAAAAAGAATTATAAAATAGGTTAAAAACTTAAAGGCTACAATAGACTTTCCTTTTCATATTATGATGTACAGAGATAGAAGGAGACAAAAAAACAAAAAGAGAGAGAGAGATTAAAAGAGATTCAAATAAACATCTATTTATTTTTTTTTATGAATATTCCTAAAAGGTGAAACCTAATATGTATTTAAATTATAAATAATTTATTTCTTGCATGGTATGATTTTTTTTTTCTTTTATAAGACAAAAGAAAAAAAAATTAAATG
>JBAPLJ010002315.1:0-21924 GCA_037832345.1 Rhizophora mangle | reverse complement strand
CGCTGTCCAACCATCCCAGAATTTTAGGTGGGGGGGGGGGGGGGGGGGGGGGGAGGGTCTATTTTCAAATGTCCCCGCGCGGGCGGGAAGAAGGAGCCGGGAAGGAAAGGCGTGCAGCCCCCCGAGAACGTAAACCGACGCAACTTTCGAAGCGCGTCGACCCGCTAGTCCCGTCATCGCTCGATGGAAAAGTTCGTTCCGAGCTCCGTCGGTTTCGCTGCCAATCGAGCTGCGCTCCGTCGGCCCCATCCATACTCGCTCGGGTCCAAATTCGGTTGTTTCAGTGCTTCCGGGGGTTCTCCGAGATTGCCGTTCGGCGACCTTGTTTGCGGAAAACTTCTCCCGTTCTTTCCCGTCCCCCCCGCCTCGGCGGCTTTCGCGCCCCGTCGACGTTGTCATTCAACATTCTAGTCAAAATTCGTCCGTTCCGAGATCCGTGCCCGGAATTTGGGAGAAGAGTGCAAGACGAGGACTTCCCGGAACCCAGTACTACGCGTTTAGTTGATGGGATCCGTTGCACTTGCGCACGGGAAACCCCGAGGGACTGCCCTGCCCCCGCAGCAAACTGCGGCCCGACCTGGGAAACCCGAGCACAGAGAAAGGAAAGGTAAGGAAGGGTGCAACACGAGGACTTCCCGGGAGGTCGCCCGTCCTACCACTACTCTCGCCCGAGCACGTTAAACTTCGAACTTAGTGCCGGTATGATCGCACCCGCTACTCGTAGCGCCGGCAATCCCCGGGAGCTTCTCCCGCGGCGGGTTTCCTTCGCGGTGCCCAGGGCGGCCCCCGGAAGCTCCTCCCGCGGTTCCTGCATCCCAGGAACGGTTGAATTCTGCCGCAGGCGGAAGAAGACGCGGAGAAGGAGGGACGCAAAGCGCGCCGCAAACGTAAAACCATCCTCACATTCGGCGTGCATGGACCCCACGAGCCCCGTCACCGCTCGATGGAAAGATCTTTCGGAGCTGCATCGAGCGGCCAATCACGTTGTGCTCCACTGGCCCCGCCGCTCGGGTCGAAATTCGGCTGTTCCGGCGGTTATGAGGCTTCCCCAAGATTGCTGCTCGGCATTGTTGGCGAAATCTCGCCCGTTATTTCGTCTCTCTCCCCCTTCAGCGGCTTTTGGGGTCCGTCGACATTGTCGTTCCGCCTCGTCCGCTTTGAGAAAGGAAAAGGAACCCTGGTCAAATCTCGTCCGCTTCGAGAAAGGAAAAGGAAAAAGGAGTGCAACACGAGGACTTCCCAGGAGGTCACCCATCCTAGTACTACTCTCGCCCAAGCACGTTTAACTTCGGAGTTCTGATGGGATCCGGTGCATTAGTGCTGGTATGATCGCACCCGCCATCTGCTACGCCGGAATTCGGCAGGAGCTCTTCCCGCCGCCATCCGCTCGCAGCAGATTTCCTTTGCGGAGCCCGAGACCGCCTGGAAGCTCCTCCCGCGGTTACGCTGTCCCGGGGAAGGGTCGAATATCCTCACGGGGGAAAGAAGGAGCAGAGAAGGACGGGCACGCAACCCCTTGAGAACGTAAACCCGTCGCAACCGTCGCAACGTCTCATGCGCGCGGGCCAGCACCCCGTCGCTCGGATCTCCCCGCTTCAGCGGCTTTGGGGCTCCGTCGACACTGTCGTTCGACACTCTGGTCAAAATTCGTCCGTTTTGAGATCCGTGCCCGAAATTTGGGAGAAGGGCGCAAGACGACCCGGGAATGCGAGCACAGAGAAAGGAAAACGAAGGGAGTGCAACACGAGGACTTCCCAGGGGGTCACCCATCCTAGTACTACTCTCGCCCAAGCACCTTTAACTTCGGAGTTCTGACGGGATCCGTGCCGGAATTCCCAGGAGTTCTTCCCGCCGCCTTCCGCCCGCAGCAGATTTCCTTTGCGGAGCCCGAGACCGCCGGGAAGCTCCTCCCGCGGTTACGCTGTCCCGGGAAGGGTCGAATATCCTCACGGGGGAAAGAAGGAGCAGAGAAGGACGGGCACGCAACCCCTTGAGAACGTAAACCGTCGCAACGTCTCATGCGCGCGGGCCAGCACCCCGTCGCTCGGATCAAAACTCGGCTGTTCCAGTGCTTCCGAGGCTTCCCCAAATTTGCGCGGAAGCTCGCCCGTTATTTCGTCTCTCTCCCGCTTCAGCGGCTTTGGGGCTCCGTCGACACTGTCGTTCGACACTCTGGTCAAAATTCGTCCGTTTTGAGATCCGTGCCCGAAATTTGGGCGAAGGGCGCAAGACGACCCGGGAATGCGAGCACAGAGAAAGGAAAACGAAGGGGGAGTGCAACACGAGGACTTCCCAGGGGGTCACCCATCCTAGTACTACTCTCGCCCAAGCACCTTTAACTTCGGAGTTCTGACGGGATCCGGTGCGTTAGTGCTGGTCTGATCGCACCCCCCATCCGCTGTGCCGGAATTCCCCAGGAGCTCTTCCCGCCGCCTTCCGCCCGCAGCAGATTTCCTTTGCGCAGCCCGAGACGGCCCGGAAAGCTCCTCCCGCGGTTCCGCCGTCCCGGGAAGGGTCGAATATCCTGGCGGGCGGAAGAAGGGGTAGAGAAGGACAGGCATTAACGTAACTTTTCATGCGCGTGGACCAGCACCCCGTCGCTCGGATCAAAATTTGGCCGTTTCAGTGCTTCCGAGGCTTCCCCAAATTTGCCGTTCGACATTGTTGGCGGAAACTCGCCCGTTCTTTCGTCTCTCTTCCGCTTCGGCAGGTTTCGGGCCCCATCCGCACTGTCTTTCGGCATTCTGCTCTAAATCCCTCCGTTCCGACATCCGTCCCCGGAACTTAGGAGAAGGGCGAAAGAGGAGGACGTCGCGGATCCCGGTGCTGCACATTTAACTGATGGGATCCGTTGCACTCGAGCGCAAGAGAGCTTGAGGGGCTGCCCTCCCACCGCAGCAAACTGCCGCTGACCCAGGAATCCGAGCGCGGAAGAAGGAAAAGAAATGGATGCAGCGCGATGATTTCCTAGGAGGTTACCCATCCTACTCCTACCCTCGCCCAAGCACGCTTAACTTCGGGGTTAAATCCGTCACTCGGGTCAAGATTCGTCTGTTTCAGTGCTTCCGAGGCTTCCCAAGAATGCTGCCTTGTTTGCGAAGACTCGCCCATTCTTTCGTCTCTCTCCCCCCCCTTAGCAAGTTTTGGGCCCCGTCGACATTGTGGTTCGGCATTCTGCTCAAAATTTGTCCATTTCGAGATTCGCGCACGAAATCTGGGAGAAGGGTGCGAGACGAGGACTTCTCGGGACCCAGTGCCGCGCGTTCAACTGCAGGGATCCGTCGCACTTGCGCGCAGGAAACCCCGAGGGGCCGCCCTCCCCCCGCATCAGAACTGCCGCCGACCCGGGAATCCCAGCGCAAAGAAAGGAAAAGGAAGGAGGGGTGCAACGTGAGGCTTCCCAGGGGGTCACCCGCCGCAGTTCCACTTCCCAAGCGTCCCGTCCCGGGATCCAGTGCATTAGCGCCGGTATAATCGCACCCGCCACCCGCAGCGCCGGAAATCCCCAGGAGCTTCTCCCCGAGCCATCCGCCCCCAGCAGATTTCCTTCGCGGAGCCCGAGACGTCCCCGAAGATCCTCCTGCGGCGCCTTCGTCCCGGGAACGGTCGAATTCTCCCGCGCGCGGAAGGAGGGGGGGCGCGCAGCCCCCTGGGAACGCAAGCCGTCACAACTCTTGATGCGCACGGACCCACAAGTCCCCTCCCCGCTCGATGTAACGCTCGTTCCGAGCTCCGTCGCGCTGCCAATCGAGCTGCCCCCCCATTGCCCCAGTCGCTTTGGCCAAAATTTGGCTGTTTCACCGCTTCCGAGGCTTCCCAATGGTTGCCGTTCAGCGCTGTTTGCCAAAACTCGCCCGTTCTCTCATCCCTCTCCCGCTTCGGCAGCTATTGGGCTCCGTCGACATCGTCGTCCGGCATTCCGGTCAAAATTTCCGAGATCCGTGCCCGGAATCTAGGAGAAGGGCGCGAGACGAGGACTTTCCGGATCCCAGTACCGTGCGTTCAACTGATGGGATCCGTTGCAGTTGCGCGCAGGAAACCCTGAGGGGGGTGCCCTCCCACCGCAGCGAACTACCGCTGACCCGGGAAGAATGCGAGCGCAGAGAAAGGAAGAATGAGGGTGAGTGCAACACGGGGACTTCCTAGGACGTCACCCATCCCGGTACTACACTTGCCCAAGCACGTTTAATTTCGAGATTTCGACGGGATCCGGTGCATTGGCGCTGGTATAACTGCTCTTTGCGCCGGCAATCCCCAGGGGCTTCTCCCGGCGCCATCCGCCCGCAGCAGATTTCCAGTGCGAAGCCCGAGGCGGCCAGGCAGCTCCTCCCGGTGCTGCGCGTTTAACTGCCGGGTTCCGTTGCACTTGCGCGCAGGAAACCCCGAGGGTCTACCCTCCCCCCGCAGCAAACTGCCACCGACCCGGGAATCCGAGCACAGAGAAAGGAAGACGAAGGAGGTGTGCAACACGAGGACTTCCCAGCAGGTCATCCATCCCAGTACTACTCTCGCCCAACCGCCTTTAACTTCGGATTTCCGACGGGATCCGACGCATTGGCGCCGGTACGATCGCACCCGCCATCCGCCGTGCCGGCAATCCCTAGGAGCTTCTCCTGGCACCATCCCACCGCAGCAGATTTCCTTCGCGGAGCCCAAAACGGCCCGGAAGCTCCTCCCGCGGTCCAACCATCCCAGGAATTTTCAAATGTCCCCGCGGGCGGAAGAAGGAGCCGGGAAGGAAAGGCGTGCAGCCCCCCGAGAACGTAAACCGACGCAACTTTCGAAGCGCGTCGACCCGCTAGTCCCGTCATCGCTCGATGGAAAGTTCGTTCCGAGCTCCGTCGGGCTGCCAATCGAGCTGCGCTCCGTCGGCCCCATCCATCGCTCGGGTCCAAATTCGGTTGTTTCAGTGCTTCCGGGGGTTCTCCGAGATTGCCGTTCGGCGTTGTTTGCGAAAACTCTCCCGTTCTTTCCCGTCCCCCCCCCCCTCGGCGGCTTTCGCGCCCCGTCGACGTTGTCATTCAACATTCTAGTCAAAATTCGTCCGTTCCGAGATCCGTGCCCGGAATTTGGGAGAAGAGTGCAAGACGAGGACTTCCCGGAACCCAGTACTACGCGTTTAGTTGATGGGATCCGTTGCACTTGCGCACGGGAAACCCCGAGGGACTGCCCTGCCCCCGCAGCAAACTGCGGCCGACCTGGGAACCCGAGCACAGAGAAAGGAAAGGTAAGGAAGGGTGCAACACGAGGACTTCCCGGGAGGTCGCCCGTCCTACCACTACTCTCGCCCGAGCACGTTAAACTTCGAACTTAGTGCCGGTATGATCGCACCCGCTACTCGTAGCGCCGGCAATCCCCGGGAGCTTCTCCCGCGGCGGGTTTCCTTCGCGGTGCCCAGGGCGGCCCGGAAGCTCCTCCCGCGGTTCCTGCATCCCAGGAACGGTTGAATTCTGCCGCAGGCGGAAGAAGACGCGGAGAAGGAGGGACGCAAAGCGCGCCGCAAACGTAAACCATCCTCACATTCGGCGTGCATGGACCCACGAGCCCCGTCACCGCTCGATGGAAAGATCTTTCGGAGCTGCATCGAGCGGCCAATCACGTTGTGCTCCACTGGCCCCGCCGCTCGGGTCGAAATTCGGCTGTTCCGGCGGTTATGAGGCTTCCCCAAGATTGCTGCTCGGCATTGTTGGCGAAATCTCGCCCGTTATTTCGTCTCTCTCCCCCCCTCAGCGGCTTTTGGGGTCCGTCGACATTGTCGTTCCGCCTCGTCCGCTTTGAGAAAGGAAAAGGAACCCTGGTCAAATCTCGTCCGCTTCGAGAAAGGAAAAGGAAAAAGGAGTGCAACACGAGGACTTCCCAGGAGGTCACCCATCCTAGTACTACTCTCGCCCAAGCACGTTTAACTTCGGAGTTCTGATGGGATCCGGTGCATTAGTGCTGGTATGATCGCACCCGCCATCTGCTACGCCGGAATTCGGCAGGAGCTCTTCCCGCCGCCATCCGCTCGCAGCAGATTTCCTTTGCGGAGCCCGAGACCGCCTGGAAGCTCCTCCCGCGGTTACGCTGTCCCGGGAAGGGTCGAATATCCTCACGGGGGAAAGAAGGAGCAGAGAAGGACGGGCACGCAACCCCTTGAGAACGTAAACCGTCGCAACGTCTCATGCGCGCGGGCCAGCACCCCGTCGCTCGGATCAAAAACTCGGCTGTTCCAGTGCTTCCGAGGCTTCCCCAAATTTGCGCGGAAGCTCGCCCGTTATTTCGTCTCTCTCCCGCTTCAGCGGCTTTGGGGCTCCGTCGACACTGTCGTTCGACACTCTGGTCAAAATTCGTCCGTTTTGAGATCCGTGCCCGAAATTTGGGAGAAGGGCGCAAGACGACCCGGGAATGCGAGCACAGAGAAAGGAAAACGAAGGGGGAGTGCAACACGAGGACTTCCCAGGGGGTCACCCATCCTAGTACTACTCTCGCCCAAGCACCTTTAACTTCGGAGTTCTGACGGGATCCGGTGCGTTAGTGCTGGTCTGATCGCACCCCCCATCCGCTGTGCCGGGAATTCCCCAGGAGCTCTTCCCGCCGCCTTCCGCCCGCAGCAGATTTCCTTTGCGCAGCCCGAGACGGCCCGGAAAGCTCCTCCCGCGGTTCCGCCGTCCCGGGAAGGGTCGAATATCCTGGCGGGCGGAAGAAGGGGTAGAGAAGGACAGGCATGCAGCCCCTCGATAACGTTGCGCCGGCAATCCCCAGGGGCTTCTCCCGGCGCCATCCGCCCGCAGCAGATTTCCAGTGCGAAGCCCGAGGCGGCCAGGCAGCTCCTCCCGGTACTGCGCGTTTAACTGCCGGGTTCCGTTGCACTTGCGCGCAGGAAACCCCGAGGGTCTACCCTCCCCCCGCAGCAAACTGCCACCGACCCGGGAATCCGAGCACAGAGAAAGGAAGACGAAGGAGGTGTGCAACACGAGGACTTCCCAGCAGGTCATCCATCCCAGTACTACTCTCGCCCAACCGCCTTTAACTTCGGATTTCCGACGGGATCCGACGCATTGGCGCCGGTACGATCGCACCCGCCATCCGCCGTGCCGGCAATCCCTAGGAGCTTCTCCTGGCACCATCCCACCGCAGCAGATTTCCTTCGCGGAGCCCAAAACGGCCCGGAAGCTCCTCCCGCGGTCCAACCATCCCAGGAATTTTCAAATGTCCCCGCGGGCGGAAGAAGGAGCCGGGAAGGAAAGGCGTGCAGCCCCCCGAGAACGTAAACCGACGCAACTTTCGAAGCGCGTCGACCCGCTAGTCCCGTCATCGCTCGATGGAAAGTTCGTTCCGAGCTTCGTCGGGCTGCCAATCGAGCTGCGCTCCGTCGGCCCCATCCATCGCTCGGGTCCAAATTCGGTTGTTTCAGTGCTTCCGGGGGTTCTCCGAGATTGCCGTTCGGCGTTGTTTGCGAAAAAAACTCTCCCGTTCTTTCCCGTGCCCCCCCGCCTCGGCGGCTTTCGCGCCCCGTCGACGTTGTCATTCAACATTCTAGTCAAAATTCGTCCGTTCCGAGATCCGTGCCCGGAATTTGGGAGAAGAGTGCAAGACGAGGACTTCCCGGAACCCAGTACTACGCGTTTAGTTGATGGGATCCGTTGCACTTGCGCACGGGAAACCCCGAGGGACTGCCCTGCCCCCGCAGCAAACTGCGGCCGACCTGGGAACCCGAGCACAGAGAAAGGAAAGGTAAGGAAGGGTGCAACACGAGGACTTCCCGGGAGGTCGCCCGTCCTACCACTACTCTCGTCCGAGCACGTTAAACTTCGAACTTAGTGCCGGTATGATCGCACCCGCTACTCGTAGCGCCGGCAATCCCCGGGAGCTTCTCCCGCGGCGGGTTTCCTTCGCGGTGCCCAGGGCGGCCCGGAAGCTCCTCCCGCGGTTCCTGCATCCCAGGAACGGTTGAATTCTGCCGCAGGCGGAAGAAGACGCGGAGAAGGAGGGACGCAAAGCGCGCCGCAAACGTAAACCATCCTCACATTCGGCGTGCATGGACCCACGAGCCCCGTCACCGCTCGATGGAAAAGATCTTTCGGAGCTGCATCGAGCGGCCAATCACGTTGTGCTCCACTGGCCCCGCCGCTCGGGTCGAAATTCGGCTGTTCCGGCGGTTATGAGGCTTCCCCAAGATTGCTGCTCGGCATTGTTGGCGAAATCTCGCCCGTTATTTCGTCTCTCTCCCCCTTCAGCGGCTTTTGGGGTCCGTCGACATTGTCGTTCCGCCTCGTCCGCTTTGAGAAAGGAAAAGGAACCCTGGTCAAATCTCGTCCGCTTCGAGAAAGGAAAAGGAAAAAGGAGTGCAACACGAGGACTTCCCAGGAGGTCACCCATCCTAGTACTACTCTCGCCCAAGCACGTTTAACTTCGGAGTTCTGATGGGATCCGGTGCATTAGTGCTGGTATGATCGCACCCGCCATCTGCTACGCCGGAATTCGGCAGGAGCTCTTCCCGCCGCCATCCGCTCGCAGCAGATTTCCTTTGCGGAGCCCGAGACCGCCTGGAAGCTCCTCCCGCGGTTACGCTGTCCCGGGAAGGGTCGAATATCCTCACGGGGGAAAGAAGGAGCAGAGAAGGACGGGCACGCAACCCCTTGAGAACGTAAACCGTCGCAACGTCTCATGCGCGCGGGCCAGCACCCCGTCGCTCGGATCAAAACTCGGCTGTTCCAGTGCTTCCGAGGCTTCCCCAAATTTGCGCGGAAGCTCGCCCGTTATTTCGTCTCTCTCCCGCTTCAGCGGCTTTGGGGCTCCGTCGACACTGTCGTTCGACACTCTGGTCAAAATTCGTCCGTTTTGAGATCCGTGCCCGAAATTTGGGAGAAGGGCGCAAGACGACCCGGGAATGCGAGCACAGAGAAAGGAAAACGAAGGGGGAGTGCAACACGAGGACTTCCCAGGGGGTCACCCATCCTAGTACTACTCTCGCCCAAGCACCTTTAACTTCGGAGTTCTGACGGGATCCGGTGCGTTAGTGCTGGTCTGATCGCACCCCCCATCCGCTGTGCCGGAATTCCCCAGGAGTTCTTCCCGCCGCCTTCCGCCCGCAGCAGATTTCCTTTGCGGAGCCCGAGACCGCCGGGAAGCTCCTCCCGCGGTTACGCTGTCCCGGGAAGGGTCGAATATCCTCACGGGGGAAAGAAGGAGCAGAGAAGGACGGGCACGCAACCCCTTGAGAACGTAAACCGTCGCAACGTCTCATGCGCGCGGGCCAGCACCCCGTCGCTCGGATCAAAACTCGGCTGTTCCAGTGCTTCCGAGGCTTCCCCAAATTTGCGCGGAAGCTCGCCCGTTATTTCGTCTCTCTCCCGCTTCAGCGGCTTTGGGGCTCCGTCGACACTGTCGTTCGACACTCTGGTCAAAATTCGTCCGTTTTGAGATCCGTGCCCGAAATTTGGGCGAAGGGCGCAAGACGACCCGGGAATGCGAGCACAGAGAAAGGAAAACGAAGGGGGAGTGCAACACGAGGACTTCCCAGGGGGTCACCCATCCTAGTACTACTCTCGCCCAAGCACCTTTAACTTCGGAGTTCTGACGGGATCCGGTGCGTTAGTGCTGGTCTGATCGCACCCCCCATCCGCTGTGCCGGAATTCCCCAGGAGCTCTTCCCGCCGCCTTCCGCCCGCAGCAGATTTCCTTTGCGCAGCCCGAGACGGCCCGGAAAGCTCCTCCCGCGGTTCCGCCGTCCCGGGAAGGGTCGAATATCCTGGCGGGCGGAAGAAGGGGTAGAGAAGGACAGGCATGCAGCCCCTCGATAACGTAACTTTTCATGCGCGTGGACCAGCACCCCGTCGCTCGGATCAAAATTTGGCCGTTTCAGTGCTTCCGAGGCTTCCCCAAATTTGCCGTTCGACATTGTTGGCGGAAACTCGCCCGTTCTTTCGTCTCTCTTCCGCTTCGGCAGGTTTCGGGCCCCATCCGCACTGTCTTTCGGCATTCTGCTCTAAATCCCTCCGTTCCGACATCCGTCCCCGGAACTTAGGAGAAGGGCGAAAGAGGAGGACGTCGCGGATCCCGGTGCTGCACACATTTAACTGATGGGATCCGTTGCACTCGAGCGCAAGAGAGCTTGAGGGGCTGCCCTCCCACCGCAGCAAACTGCCGCTGACCCAGGAATCCGAGCGCGGAAGAAGGAAAAGAAATGGATGCAGCGCGATGATTTCCTAGGAGGTTACCCATCCTACTCCTACCCTCGCCCAAGCACGCTTAACTTCGGGGTTAAATCCGTCACTCGGGTCAAGATTCGTCTGTTTCAGTGCTTCCGAGGCTTCCCAAGAATGCTGCCTTGTTTGCGAAGACTCGCCCATTCTTTCGTCTCTCTCCCCCCCTAGCAAGTTTTGGGCCCCGTCGACATTGTGGTTCGGCATTCTGCTCAAAATTTGTCCATTTCGAGATTCGCGCACGAAATCTGGGAGAAGGGTGCGAGACGAGGACTTCTCGGGACCCAGTGCCGCGCGTTCAACTGCAGGGATCCGTCGCACTTGCGCGCAGGAAACCCCGAGGGGCCGCCCTCCCCCCCGCATCATCAGAACTGCCGCCGACCCGGGAATCCCAGCGCAAAGAAAGGAAAAGGAAGGAGGGGTGCAACGTGAGGCTTCCCAGGGGGTCACCCGCCGCAGTTCCACTTCCCAAGCGTCCCGTCCCGGGATCCAGTGCATTAGCGCCGGTATAATCGCACCCGCCACCCGCAGCGCCGGAAATCCCCAGGAGCTTCTCCCCGAGCCATCCGCCCCCAGCAGATTTCCTTCGCGGAGCCCGAGACGTCCCCGAAGATCCTCCTGCGGCGCCTTCGTCCCGGGAACGGTCGAATTCTCCCGCGCGCGGAAGGAGGGGCGCGCAGCCCCCCCCTGGGAACGCAAGCCGTCACAACTCTTGATGCGCACGGACCCACAAGTCCCCTCCCCGCTCGATGTAACGCTCGTTCCGAGCTCCGTCGCGCTGCCAATCGAGCTGCCCCCCCATTGCCCCAGTCGCTTTGGCCAAAATTTGGCTGTTTCACCGCTTCCGAGGCTTCCCAATGGTTGCCGTTCAGCGCTGTTTGCCAAAACTCGCCCGTTCTCTCATCCCTCTCCCCGCTTCGGCAGCTATTGGGCTCCGTCGACATCGTCGTCCGGCATTCCGGTCAAAATTTCCGAGATCCGTGCCCGGAATCTAGGAGAAGGGCGCGAGACGAGGACTTTCCGGATCCCAGTACCGTGCGTTCAACTGATGGGATCCGTTGCAGTTGCGCGCAGGAAACCCTGAGGGGGTGCCCTCCCACCGCAGCGAACTACCGCTGACCCGGGAAGAATGCGAGCGCAGAGAAAGGAAGAATGAGGGTGAGTGCAACACGGGGACTTCCTAGGACGTCACCCATCCCGGTACTACACTTGCCCAAGCACGTTTAATTTCGAGATTTCGACGGGATCCGGTGCATTGGCGCTGGTATAACTGCTCTTTGCGCCGGCAATCCCCAGGGGCTTCTCCCGGCGCCATCCGCCCGCAGCAGATTTCCAGTGCGAAGCCCGAGGCGGCCAGGCAGCTCCTCCCGGTGCTGCGCGTTTAACTGCCGGGTTCCGTTGCACTTGCGCGCAGGAAACCCCGAGGGTCTACCCTCCCCCCGCAGCAAACTGCCACCGACCCGGGAATCCGAGCACAGAGAAAGGAAGACGAAGGAGGTGTGCAACACGAGGACTTCCCAGCAGGTCACCCATCCCAGTACTACTCTCGCCCAACCGCCTTTAACTTCGGATTTCCGACGGGATCCGACGCATTGGCGCCGGTACGATCGCACCCGCCATCCGCCGTGCCGGCAATCCCTAGGAGCTTCTCCTGGCACCATCCCACCGCAGCAGATTTCCTTCGCGGAGCCCAAAACGGCCCGGAAGCTCCTCCCGCGGTCCAACCATCCCAGGAATTTTCAAATGTCCCCGCGGGCGGAAGAAGGAGCCGGGAAGGAAAGGCGTGCAGCCCCCCGAGAACGTAAACCGACGCAACTTTCGAAGCGCGTCGACCCGCTAGTCCCGTCATCGCTCGATGGAAAGTTCGTTCCGAGCTCCGTCGGGCTGCCAATCGAGCTGCGCTCCGTCGGCCCCATCCATCGCTCGGGTCCAAATTCGGTTGTTTCAGTGCTTCCGGGGGTTCTCCGAGATTGCCGTTCGGCGTTGTTTGCGAAAACTCTCCCGTTCTTTCCCGTCCCCCCCCGCCTCGGCGGCTTTCGCGCCCCGTCGACGTTGTCATTCAACATTCTAGTCAAAATTCGTCCGTTCCGAGATCCGTGCCCGGAATTTGGGAGAAGAGTGCAAGACGAGGACTTCCCGGAACCCAGTACTACGCGTTTAGTTGATGGGATCCGTTGCACTTGCGCACGGGAAACCCCGAGGGACTGCCCTGCCCCCGCAGCAAACTGCGGCCGACCTGGGAACCCGAGCACAGAGAAAGGAAAGGTAAGGAAGGGTGCAACACGAGGACTTCCCGGGAGGTCGCCCGTCCTACCACTACTCTCGCCCGAGCACGTTAAACTTCGAACTTAGTGCCGGTATGATCGCACCCGCTACTCGTAGCGCCGGCAATCCCCGGGAGCTTCTCCCGCGGCGGGTTTCCTTCGCGGTGCCCAGGGCGGCCCGGAAGCTCCTCCCGCGGTTCCTGCATCCCAGGAACGGTTGAATTCTGCCGCAGGCGGAAGAAGACGCGGAGAAGGAGGGACGCAAAGCGCGCCGCAAACGTAAACCATCCTCACATTCGGCGTGCATGGACCCACGAGCCCCGTCACCGCTCGATGGAAAGATCTTTCGGAGCTGCATCGAGCGGCCAATCACGTTGTGCTCCACTGGCCCCGCCGCTCGGGTCGAAATTCGGCTGTTCCGGCGGTTATGAGGCTTCCCCAAGATTGCTGCTCGGCATTGTTGGCGAAATCTCGCCCGTTATTTCGTCTCTCTCCCCCTTCAGCGGCTTTTGGGGTCCGTCGACATTGTCGTTCCGCCTCGTCCGCTTTGAGAAAGGAAAAGGAACCCTGGTCAAATCTCGTCCGCTTCGAGAAAGGAAAAGGAAAAAAAAGGAGTGCAACACGAGGACTTCCCAGGAGGTCACCCATCCTAGTACTACTCTCGCCCAAGCACGTTTAACTTCGGAGTTCTGATGGGATCCGGTGCATTAGTGCTGGTATGATCGCACCCGCCATCTGCTACGCCGGAATTCGGCAGGAGCTCTTCCCGCCGCCATCCGCTCGCAGCAGATTTCCTTTGCGGAGCCCGAGACCGCCTGGAAGCTCCTCCCGCGGTTACGCTGTCCCGGGAAGGGTCGAATATCCTCACGGGGGAAAGAAGGAGCAGAGAAGGACGGGCACGCAACCCCTTGAGAACGTAAACCGTCGCAACGTCTCATGCGCGCGGGCCAGCACCCCGTCGCTCGGATCAAAACTCGGCTGTTCCAGTGCTTCCGAGGCTTCCCCAAATTTGCGCGGAAGCTCGCCCGTTATTTCGTCTCTCTCCCGCTTCAGCGGCTTTGGGGCTCCGTCGACACTGTCGTTCGACACTCTGGTCAAAATTCGTCCCGTTTTGAGATCCGTGCCCGAAATTTGGGAGAAGGGCGCAAGACGACCCGGGAATGCGAGCACAGAGAAAGGAAAACGAAGGGGGAGTGCAACACGAGGACTTCCCAGGGGGTCACCCATCCTAGTACTACTCTCGCCCAAGCACCTTTAACTTCGGAGTTCTGACGGGATCCGGTGCGTTAGTGCTGGTCTGATCGCACCCCCCATCCGCTGTGCCGGAATTCCCCAGGAGCTCTTCCCGCCGCCTTCCGCCCGCAGCAGATTTCCTTTGCGCAGCCCGAGACGGCCCGGAAAGCTCCTCCCGCGGTTCCGCCGTCCCGGGAAGGGTCGAATATCCTGGCGGGCGGAAGAAGGGGTAGAGAAGGACAGGCATGCAGCCCCTCGATAACGTTGCGCCGGCAATCCCCAGGGGCTTCTCCCGGCGCCATCCGCCCGCAGCAGATTTCCAGTGCGAAGCCCGAGGCGGCCAGGCAGCTCCTCCCGGTACTGCGCGTTTAACTGCCGGGTTCCGTTGCACTTGCGCGCAGGAAACCCCGAGGGTCTACCCTCCCCCCGCAGCAAACTGCCACCGACCCGGGAATCCGAGCACAGAGAAAGGAAGACGAAGGAGGTGTGCAACACGAGGACTTCCCAGCAGGTCATCCATCCCAGTACTACTCTCGCCCAACCGCCTTTAACTTCGGATTTCCGACGGGATCCGACGCATTGGCGCCGGTACGATCGCACCCGCCATCCGCCGTGCCGGCAATCCCTAGGAGCTTCTCCTGGCACCATCCCACCGCAGCAGATTTCCTTCGCGGAGCCCAAAACGGCCCGGAAGCTCCTCCCGCGGTCCAACCATCCCAGGAATTTTCAAATGTCCCCGCGGGCGGAAGAAGGAGCCGGGAAGGAAAGGCGTGCAGCCCCCCGAGAACGTAAACCGACGCAACTTTCGAAGCGCGTCGACCCGCTAGTCCCGTCATCGCTCGATGGAAAGTTCGTTCCGAGCTCCGTCGGGCTGCCAATCGAGCTGCGCTCCGTCGGCCCCATCCATCGCTCGGGTCCAAATTCGGTTGTTTCAGTGCTTCCGGGGGTTCTCCGAGATTGCCGTTCGGCGTTGTTTGCGAAAACTCTCCCGTTCTTTCCCGTGCCCCCCCCCCTCGGCGGCTTTCGCGCCCCGTCGACGTTGTCATTCAACATTCTAGTCAAAATTCGTCCGTTCCGAGATCCGTGCCCGGAATTTGGGAGAAGAGTGCAAGACGAGGACTTCCCGGAACCCAGTACTACGCGTTTAGTTGATGGGATCCGTTGCACTTGCGCACGGGAAACCCCGAGGGACTGCCCTGCCCCCGCAGCAAACTGCGGCCGACCTGGGAACCCGAGCACAGAGAAAGGAAAGGTAAGGAAGGGTGCAACACGAGGACTTCCCGGGAGGTCGCCCGTCCTACCACTACTCTCGTCCGAGCACGTTAAACTTCGAACTTAGTGCCGGTATGATCGCACCCGCTACTCGTAGCGCGCGGCAATCCCCGGGAGCTTCTCCCGCGGCGGGTTTCCTTCGCGGTGCCCAGGGCGGCCCGGAAGCTCCTCCCGCGGTTCCTGCATCCCAGGAACGGTTGAATTCTGCCGCAGGCGGAAGAAGACGCGGAGAAGGAGGGACGCAAAGCGC
Organism: Rhizophora mangle; assembly: GCA_037832345.1. Classification (NCBI taxonomy): domain Eukaryota; kingdom Viridiplantae; phylum Streptophyta; class Magnoliopsida; order Malpighiales; family Rhizophoraceae; genus Rhizophora; species Rhizophora mangle. The sequence goes on along the minus strand of JBAPLJ010002315.1, from coordinate 6,721 downwards.
GCCGCAAACGTAAACCATCCTCACATTCGGCGTGCATGGACCCACGAGCCCCGTCACCGCTCGATGGAAAGATCTTTCGGAGCTGCATCGAGCGGCCAATCACGTTGTGCTCCACTGGCCCCGCCGCTCGGGTCGAAATTCGGCTGTTCCGGCGGTTATGAGGCTTCCCCAAGATTGCTGCTCGGCATTGTTGGCGAAATCTCGCCCGTTATTTCGTCTCTCTCCCCCTTCAGCGGCTTTTGGGGTCCGTCGACATTGTCGTTCCGCCTCGTCCGCTTTGAGAAAGGAAAAGGAACCCTGGTCAAATCTCGTCCGCTTCGAGAAAGGAAAAGGAAAAAGGAGTGCAACACGAGGACTTCCCAGGAGGTCACCCATCCTAGTACTACTCTCGCCCAAGCACGTTTAACTTCGGAGTTCTGATGGGATCCGGTGCATTAGTGCTGGTATGATCGCACCCGCCATCTGCTACGCCGGAATTCGGCAGGAGCTCTTCCCGCCGCCATCCGCTCGCAGCAGATTTCCTTTGCGGAGCCCGAGACCGCCTGGAAGCTCCTCCCGCGGTTACGCTGTCCCGGGAAGGGTCGAATATCCTCACGGGGGAAAGAAGGAGCAGAGAAGGACGGGCACGCAACCCCTTGAGAACGTAAACCGTCGCAACGTCTCATGCGCGCGGGCCAGCACCCCGTCGCTCGGGATCAAAACTCGGCTGTTCCAGTGCTTCCGAGGCTTCCCCAAATTTGCGCGGAAGCTCGCCCGTTATTTCGTCTCTCTCCCGCTTCAGCGGCTTTGGGGCTCCGTCGACACTGTCGTTCGACACTCTGGTCAAAATTCGTCCGTTTTGAGATCCGTGCCCGAAATTTGGGAGAAGGGCGCAAGACGACCCGGGAATGCGAGCACAGAGAAAGGAAAACGAAGGGGGAGTGCAACACGAGGACTTCCCAGGGGGTCACCCATCCTAGTACTACTCTCGCCCAAGCACCTTTAACTTCGGAGTTCTGACGGGATCCGGTGCGTTAGTGCTGGTCTGATCGCACCCCCCATCCGCTGTGCCGGAATTCCCCAGGAGTTCTTCCCGCCGCCTTCCGCCCGCAGCAGATTTCCTTTGCGGAGCCCGAGACCGCCGGGAAGCTCCTCCCGCGGTTACGCTGTCCCGGGAAGGGTCGAATATCCTCACGGGGGAAAGAAGGAGCAGAGAAGGACGGGCACGCAACCCCTTGAGAACGTAAACCGTCGCAACGTCTCATGCGCGCGGGCCAGCACCCCGTCGCTCGGATCAAAACTCGGCTGTTCCAGTGCTTCCGAGGCTTCCCCAAATTTGCGCGGAAGCTCGCCCGTTATTTCGTCTCTCTCCCGCTTCAGCGGCTTTGGGGCTCCGTCGACACTGTCGTTCGACACTCTGGTCAAAATTCGTCCGTTTTGAGATCCGTGCCCGAAATTTGGGCGAAGGGCGCAAGACGACCCGGGAATGCGAGCACAGAGAAAGGAAAACGAAGGGGGAGTGCAACACGAGGACTTCCCAGGGGGTCACCCATCCTAGTACTACTCTCGCCCAAGCACCTTTAACTTCGGAGTTCTGACGGGATCCGGTGCGTTAGTGCTGGTCTGATCGCACCCCCCATCCGCTGTGCCGGAATTCCCCAGGAGCTCTTCCCGCCGCCTTCCGCCCGCAGCAGATTTCCTTTGCGCAGCCCGAGACGGCCCGGAAAGCTCCTCCCGCGGTTCCGCCGTCCCGGGAAGGGTCGAATATCCTGGCGGGCGGAAGAAGGGGTAGAGAAGGACAGGCATGCAGCCCCTCGATAACGTAACTTTTCATGCGCGTGGACCAGCACCCCGTCGTCGCTCGGATCAAAATTTGGCCGTTTCAGTGCTTCCGAGGCTTCCCCAAATTTGCCGTTCGACATTGTTGGCGGAAACTCGCCCGTTCTTTCGTCTCTCTTCCGCTTCGGCAGGTTTCGGGCCCCCATCCGCACTGTCTTTCGGCATTCTGCTCTAAATCCCTCCGTTCCGACATCCGTCCCCGGAACTTAGGAGAAGGGCGAAAGAGGAGGACGTCGCGGATCCCGGTGCTGCACATTTAACTGATGGGATCCGTTGCACTCGAGCGCAAGAGAGCTTGAGGGGCTGCCCTCCCACCGCAGCAAACTGCCGCTGACCCAGGAATCCGAGCGCGGAAGAAGGAAAAGAAATGGATGCAGCGCGATGATTTCCTAGGAGGTTACCCATCCTACTCCTACCCTCGCCCAAGCACGCTTAACTTCGGGGTTAAATCCGTCACTCGGGTCAAGATTCGTCTGTTTCAGTGCTTCCGAGGCTTCCCAAGAATGCTGCCTTGTTTGCGAAGACTCGCGCCCATTCTTTCGTCTCTCTCCCCCTTAGCAAGTTTTGGGCCCCGTCGACATTGTGGTTCGGCATTCTGCTCAAAATTTGTCCATTTCGAGATTCGCGCACGAAATCTGGGAGAAGGGTGCGAGACGAGGACTTCTCGGGACCCAGTGCCGCGCGTTCAACTGCAGGGATCCGTCGCACTTGCGCGCAGGAAACCCCGAGGGGCCGCCCTCCCCCCCGCATCAGAACTGCCGCCGACCCGGGAATCCCAGCGCAAAGAAAGGAAAAGGAAGGAGGGGTGCAACGTGAGGCTTCCCAGGGGGTCACCCGCCGCAGTTCCACTTCCCAAGCGTCCCGTCCCGGGATCCAGTGCATTAGCGCCGGTATAATCGCACCCGCCACCCGCAGCGCCGGAAATCCCCAGGAGCTTCTCCCCGAGCCATCCGCCCCCAGCAGATTTCCTTCGCGGAGCCCGAGACGTCCCCGAAGATCCTCCTGCGGCGCCTTCGTCCCGGGAACGGTCGAATTCTCCCGCGCGCGGAAGGAGGGGCGCGCAGCCCCCTGGGAACGCAAGCCGTCACAACTCTTGATGCGCACGGACCCACAAGTCCCCTCCCCGCTCGATGTAACGCTCGTTCCGAGCTCCGTCGCGCTGCCAATCGAGCTGCCCCCCCATTGCCCCAGTCGCTTTGGCCAAAATTTGGCTGTTTCACCGCTTCCGAGGCTTCCCAATGGTTGCCGTTCAGCGCTGTTTGCCAAAACTCGCCCGTTCTCTCATCCCTCTCCCGCTTCGGCAGCTATTGGGCTCCGTCGACATCGTCGTCCGGCATTCCGGTCAAAATTTCCGAGATCCGTGCCCGGAATCTAGGAGAAGGGCGCGAGACGAGGACTTTCCGGATCCCAGTACCGTGCGTTCAACTGATGGGATCCGTTGCAGTTGCGCGCAGGAAACCCTGAGGGGGTGCCCTCCCACCGCAGCGAACTACCGCTGACCCGGGAAGAATGCGAGCGCAGAGAAAGGAAGAATGAGGGTGAGTGCAACACGGGGACTTCCTAGGACGTCACCCATCCCGGTACTACACTTGCCCAAGCACGTTTAATTTCGAGATTTCGACGGGATCCGGTGCATTGGCGCTGGTATAACTGCTCTTTGCGCCGGCAATCCCCAGGGGCTTCTCCCGGCGCCATCCGCCCGCAGCAGATTTCCAGTGCGAAGCCCGAGGCGGCCAGGCAGCTCCTCCCGGTGCTGCGCGTTTAAACTGCCGGGTTCCGTTGCACTTGCGCGCAGGAAACCCCGAGGGTCTACCCTCCCCCCGCAGCAAACTGCCACCGACCCGGGAATCCGAGCACAGAGAAAGGAAGACGAAGGAGGTGTGCAACACGAGGACTTCCCAGCAGGTCACCCATCCCAGTACTACTCTCGCCCAACCGCCTTTAACTTCGGATTTCCGACGGGATCCGACGCATTGGCGCCGGTACGATCGCACCCGCCATCCGCCGTGCCGGCAATCCCTAGGAGCTTCCTGGCACCATCCCACCGCAGCAGATTTCCTTCGCGGAGCCCAAAACGGCCCGGAAGCTCCTCCCGCTGTCCAACCATCCCAGGAATTTTCAAATGTCCCCGCGGGCGGAAGAAGGAGCCGGGAAGGAAAGGCGTGCAGCCCCCCGAGAACGTAAACCGACGCAACTTTCGAAGCGCGTCGACCCGCTAGTCCCGTCATCGCTCGATGGAAAGTTCGTTCCGAGCTCCGTCGGGCTGCCAATCGAGCTGCGCTCCGTCGGCCCCATCCATCGCTCGGGTCCAAATTCGGTTGTTTCAGTGCTTCCGGGGGTTCTCCGAGATTGCCGTTCGGCGTTGTTTGCGAAAACTCTCCCGTTCTTTCCCGTCCCCCCCCGCCTCGGCGGCTTTCGCGCCCCGTCGACGTTGTCATTCAACATTCTAGTCAAAATTCGTCCGTTCCGAGATCCGTGCCCGGAATTTGGGAGAAGAGTGCAAGACGAGGACTTCCCGGAACCCAGTACTACGCGTTTAGTTGATGGGATCCGTTGCACTTGCGCACGGGAAACCCCGAGGGACTGCCCTGCCCCCGCAGCAAACTGCGGCCGACCTGGGAACCCGAGCACAGAGAAAGGAAAGGTAAGGAAGGGTGCAACACGAGGACTTCCCGGGAGGTCGCCCGTCCTACCACTACTCTCGCCCGAGCACGTTAAACTTCGAACTTAGTGCCGGTATGATCGCACCCGCTACTCGTAGCGCCGGCAATCCCCGGGAGCTTCTCCCGCGGCGGGTTTCCTTCGCGGTGCCCAGGGCGGCCCGGAAGCTCCTCCCGCGGTTCCTGCATCCCAGGAACGGTTGAATTCTGCCGCAGGCGGAAGAAGACGCGGAGAAGGAGGGACGCAAAGCGCGCCGCAAACGTAAACCATCCTCACATTCGGCGTGCATGGACCCACGAGCCCCGTCACCGCTCGATGGAAAGATCTTTCGGAGCTGCATCGAGCGGCCAATCACGTTGTGCTCCACTGGCCCCGCCGCTCGGGTCGAAATTCGGCTGTTCCGGCGGTTATGAGGCTTCCCCAAGATTGCTGCTCGGCATTGTTGGCGAAATCTCGCCCGTTATTTCGTCTCTCTCCCCCTTCAGCGGCTTTTTTGGGGTCCGTCGACATTGTCGTTCCGCCTCGTCCGCTTTGAGAAAGGAAAAGGAACCCTGGTCAAATCTCGTCCGCTTCGAGAAAGGAAAAGGAAAAAAGGAGTGCAACACGAGGACTTCCCAGGAGGTCACCCATCCTAGTACTACTCTCGCCCAAGCACGTTTAACTTCGGAGTTCTGATGGGATCCGGTGCATTAGTGCTGGTATGATCGCACCCGCCATCTGCTACGCCGGAATTCGGCAGGAGCTCTTCCCGCCGCCATCCGCTCGCAGCAGATTTCCTTTGCGGAGCCCGAGACCGCCTGGAAGCTCCTCCCGCGGTTACGCTGTCCCGGGAAGGGTCGAATATCCTCACGGGGGAAAGAAGGAGCAGAGAAGGACGGGCACGCAACCCCTTGAGAACGTAAACCGTCGCAACGTCTCATGCGCGCGGGCCAGCACCCCGTCGCTCGGATCAAAACTCGGCTGTTCCAGTGCTTCCGAGGCTTCCCCAAATTTGCGCGGAAGCTCGCCCGTTATTTCGTCTCTCTCCCCGCTTCAGCGGCTTTGGGGCTCCGTCGACACTGTCGTTCGACACTCTGGTCAAAATTCGTCCGTTTTGAGATCCGTGCCCGAAATTTGGGAGAAGGGCGCAAGACGACCCGGGAATGCGAGCACAGAGAAAGGAAAACGAAGGGGGAGTGCAACACGAGGACTTCCCAGGGGGTCACCCATCCTAGTACTACTCTCGCCCAAGCACCTTTAACTTCGGAGTTCTGACGGGATCCGGTGCGTTAGTGCTGGTCTGATCGCACCCCCCATCCGCTGTGCCGGAATTCCCCAGGAGCTCTTCCCGCCGCCTTCCGCCCGCAGCAGATTTCCTTTGCGCAGCCCGAGACGGCCCGGAAAGCTCCTCCCGCGGTTCCGCCGTCCCGGGAAGGGTCGAATATCCTGGCGGGCGGAAGAAGGGGTAGAGAAGGACAGGCATGCAGCCCCTCGATAACGTTGCGCCGGCAATCCCCAGGGGCTTCTCCCGGCGCCATCCGCCCGCAGCAGATTTCCAGTGCGAAGCCCGAGGCGGCCAGGCAGCTCCTCCCGGTACTGCGCGTTTAACTGCCGGGTTCCGTTGCACTTGCGCGCAGGAAACCCCGAGGGTCTACCCTCCCCCGCAGCAAACTGCCACCGACCCGGGAATCCGAGCACAGAGAAAGGAAGACGAAGGAGGTGTGCAACACGAGGACTTCCCAGCAGGTCACCCATCCCAGTACTACTCTCGCCCAACCGCCTTTAACTTCGGATTTCCGACGGGATCCGACGCATTGGCGCCGGTACGATCGCACCCGCCATCCGCCGTGCCGGCAATCCCTAGGAGCTTCTCCTGGCACCATCCCACCGCAGCAGATTTCCTTCGCGGAGCCCAAAACGGCCCGGAAGCTCCTCCCGCGGTCCAACCATCCCAGGAATTTTCAAATGTCCCCGCGGGCGGAAGAAGGAGCCGGGAAGGAAAGGCGTGCAGCCCCCCGAGAACGTAAACCGACGCAACTTTCGAAGCGCGTCGACCCGCTAGTCCCGTCATCGCTCGATGGAAAGTTCGTTCCGAGCTCCGTCGGGCTGCCAATCGAGCTGCGCTCCGTCGGCCCCATCCATCGCTCGGGTCCAAATTCGGTTGTTTCAGTGCTTCCGGGGGTTCTCCGAGATTGCCGTTCGGCGTTGTTTGCGAAAACTCTCCCGTTCTTTCCCGTCCCCCCCCCCTCGGCGGCGGCTTTCG
>JBAPLJ010002314.1:0-94054 GCA_037832345.1 Rhizophora mangle | reverse complement strand
GTGAAGGTTATTATTTTTTTTATCCTTTGCCTTCAGTATGTGGTTTGATTTAGCTCCAAACTCTTTCTAGAAAGTATCCATGGGCGCTTGACCTTTTCTTACTAGGCCTACCACCCCATAAAATTGGCTTTAGTCCTTTAAGTTACATTTACATTAGCCCAAAAGGGGTTGGGCAACACCCCATTTCAAATATTTAAATTGTGTAGTTGGTATCATATATATATATATATATATATATATATATAATCAAATTACATTTTATATATATATATATATATATATAATATATATATATATATATATATATATATATAATCAAATTATTTTAGATGGCTACTATAAATAACTAATTTATTTTAGGCATATGGCAATATATTTAATTTAAAAAATAAATTAAAAATTAATACATTCTATACAAACTAACTTTAATAGTTCCATCCTGTATTGTTTTAGTAAAGGTCAAAATGCAACTTGAATGGCTAATGAGCCTTTTAGATTTGGACAAAGACTAAGCACTTTCCAAATCAATACTTAGTTATGGCCTTATTGTTTGATCCCTATGCCTTTGATTGGTGAGTTTTCATCAAAGATTATTGTGGGGTTCTCATATTCCTTCCACGTGTTTATATTTTAAAATTTTTTTAATTGATGTATTATTAATTAGGATTAATATCTGTGTCTAAAGTTCATTGAAGAGAGGTGCCCTTTAGGAAGCAAAACAAAGGTGCTATATTTAAATTCTTGGTTGCTCTCATTTATGTCCTGCTCTTGACAAAACTCCCCACCATTTTTTTAATTATTTTTTCTTCCAATTTTTGAACTATTCATTACATGTGTTTTGAATTATGATTATCAAATGTTTGGCTTTTGTTGGTGATTCTAGTGTTCTAGATCGACTCTCACTATGCCATAGACTAGTTTCAAGGGATCAATTATTTATGACTATGTTGGACAACTCATTTGTTCATAACTTTTACTTGGTGTATATATTTTCAAACTTGCTACTTGTTTTACTATTTTGTTGACTAGAAAGATATATGTATGAATGGTTAGTAGTTGCAATTAAAGTAATTGTTACAAATATAATGCCATGCATACAAGTTGTTAAAATTATTAATGTTACAAATAGTTTCAAAATATGCTTTCCTATGTGCAAAATGATGTTGTTTTTAACATAATTTTTGTGATTACCAAGTTGAAAAGAAGGAAATTATGGTAAAGGAATTTGCATTAATGGGGTAAGAGGAAGAGGAGATTTGGGTTGAATTTTGGAGAATTCCCATTGACTGATGTTAATTATAATGCACATAATGCATCATATAATTATTTTAATTGTAATCCCTCTATTGTTCCTAAGTTCTTCTATTTTTCTTTTCTTTTTTTTTTTTTAGGGTCTCCAAATGTTTTTCAAGCAACTAAAAATAAAAGGAAAAAGATTTAATTATACATAACCTAATCACTAAAGTTAGGTGTAATATAACGATGCATGTGCACTTATAAATTTAACAAAGCCAACTTTTTGAATGACAAATGTGCTCACTCTGTTTTACATTTTTTGCGAGAATAAAAAAATTGTTCCCATGGAAGTATACAAGTCAAAAATTTGGACAAAACTTAAGGTTACTTTCTTATGGGTTAGTGATAATAGACCTACATATTTTCTTTAGAGATATTAGAGTGCTAGATAAGATATGATTAAATTACCACCAATTACTTCTAAAGGTGTGATGTTTCCATTTAAACTTCTTGTTAGTAGATAAAGACATGTATGTGGTTTTAGATTGTTTTTTTTTTATGTAATCTCTAGAGGAGCTTCTTGATTTCATAATTAGAACTCCTATGATGGCTAATGTACACTTATTGCCTCCACCGCAATAATGAACATGACATTAATGGCTAATATGCTATATGTTAGATCGATACACCTCTAATTAATTAAATACATAAAATAAATCCATTAATTAAAATAAAATTGAGCACTATGTTTTCTATCTAAACTTTAGTAATCATTGAATTTATACATAATTAATATTATTGATAAGGCAGACATAAGTTATAGGTAAACGACTAAACACATCAATATCTATAACATAAGTATTAGCCACCATTTATATCACATAAATCTTTTATAAGTTAAGGGCTTGAAGGGGCCCATACCAAGACAAAAAAAGTTTGCCAAGACAAAAAAAGTTGGGTAAAAGGATAAGATGGACACATGGTGACATTTCATTAAGGGATATGGTGGTTTTGTAGGCCACCACTTGTTGCATTTTGACCAACTATTCCTTTTCCCTTATTGCATTTCATAGTGCTTGGGGTTACTTTGCAATTTTTGTTTTTGAGCAAAGGGGACCAGTTTGCTTAAGCATAAAGAAATTTGGAATCACATCTATGCAAGAGTCTTATCATATTCTTATCTTTTTAATCAAATTTTCTAATAATTGATATTAATTACAACTAGGAATGTAATTATAAGTTTTGAACTTTTAAAATATCAACACTATAATTATCTCAATTGTTACTCCTTTATTGTTCCTAATCTCAATTTTTTTTGGCTCCTTAAATGTTTCTTGGACAATCAATAAAAAAGAAAAAGCTTGATCATACACTAAGCTAATCATTAAATTTTGTGGGATATAATGATACATGTACACTTATAAATTGAGCAAAGCCAATATTTTGAAATACAAATGTGCCCATTTCAATTTGCATATCTTTAGGGAATAAAAAAGTTGGCCCAAACAGTAGTATGTGAGTAGAAAATTTGGACCAAAATTTAGGCCACTTTCTAACAAGTCAATGATAATAGATGTATGTATTTTCTTTGAAAATATTTACACCATCGAAGAGTGCTAGGTAGGATGATATGACTATATTACCATCAATTACTTATGAAGTTGCAATGTTTCCATCTATGCTTCTTGTTGGCACATAAAGACAAGCACGTGAGTTTTTGTTTTTTTTTCTAGATGCATGCTTGGAAGGAGCTTCAAGATTAGAGCTCCTTTAATGGCTAATCATCACTATGCTACAAGAAAAGTTGGCAACTTTGAACAATCAAATGCTACTAAAAGGCCATGCTCATTTTGAGCAATAATGACTGCTTACCTATTGTTACAACCCATTTATATAATCCCATACATATATAATAAACATATACGTCCTCCATGTTGATGTCAATAGGCCATCGCTTAGGTTGAATTCATTAAAACTAAGAATTTAAATGTTTAAAAATTATTATCCAACTTGAATGTAACTTGGAAAACTCAATTGCAAAATTGGATTTTTCTTTTATAAGGTTTAAGGTTAAAAAATTACCACAAACATGTTCACACATGTTGCTTTATACTAAAACATAAAATTAAAATTTTACCTTTATGTCTATTGTTGTAAAAATCATAATTCAAATAACCAATTCTTGATGCAACCAATCATTTTTTACATACTAAAATTAGTTGGTTTGTTTTTGCAAATTATTGAGATTAGTACTTAAGTTGAATCTTGTCTTTTTTACTTTTACTTTTACCTATCATAGTTCTAATATTGAGTTGCACTATTGCAGTTAAAAGTTCATACAAGAAGAATGCCTCATGAAAATAGATTGAGCAAACCCATTATAATCTATTAACCACTATAGACCATCAAATCAATGATTTTTAACTCTTAAACCCATTAACTTTCTTTGGTGGACTTCAAACTAAGAAATGAGTGGGCAGCATGATGGGCCTAGTCCTCACCCAATTAGTCTCCTTAGTTGCGGACTTATGGTGCTTATGTGATGCTTTTCTATTTCAAGATGGATTCCTTTTTTGTAGCCTTAGGCTATGTGGCAAGCTCACAATCTTTTTGTTTCTTATTCATCTTTTTCTTCTCTCTCTCTCTCTCTCTTTTTCTTAGGAGAATTTTTTTGCAATCTTTTATATATATATGTATAGATATATATATATATATATATATATATATATATTAATTTGATTAAAATGTATTAAATTTAAAATTAAAGTTGTTGTTATTATTATTGTATTTAATCAAACCCATTAGAACATGTTATAATTTATATAAATAAAAATTTCATTTCATTTTTATAATACTCTCCTTTAAATCATAAATAGTATTCAAATTTAAATTTTGTAAAAACATTTAAATTTAGGCATTTACTATTTTGACTCACTTTTTTTTTCTAGTAAATCAAAATAATTTAACATAAAAAAATCTTATTTTTTATTTTTCTTTGTAAATTTTTGTATTGAATTATTTTTAACTCATAGAAAAAAAAATTAAATTAAATTTCCCCTTAGACTTAATTAGGCATGGTTTATGTAGAAATGTCTTCCAACCATGATAAAATATACAACCAAAAAAAAGGAAAAAAGAAAAAGGATCAACATTGGCACCAACTAAATCTTCATAGTTTGCCACTCTCATTTTGTTTTGAGTTGTAATTACTTGAAAATAATTATCATGTTTTACTATAAGAGAATCTATACACATATACAATTGTAAGTGTTGGACCAATTAATCAACCTAGATAAGTTTAAGGTCATTTTTAGTAAAAATATTGACCTAGTAATTAAATGAGGAGTGGCTATTGGCTCTATCTTCATATGGTGGATAATAAGGAAAGGTAGTTACGTCTACCCACTTATATGGGGAGAATAAAGAAGGTATGAATATCCTAAGTGAATATGTGTGAAGAAAAACTCAAAGGGCAGAAAGAAAAATGGCTACCTTGGGTGGTAGGGGAAGTTTATTAATTGGATAGTATGTACCATATCATGATTCACAATTAGTTAAATGCTAAAATGTATATACATTGTTGACTTGCTATCCTTTATTAAAATTGCAACATATCAGCATACTATTAGGAACATGTGAGAAAGAAGGAAAATGATTAAACCTTGCTTCTTGTTTGTAAAAGATACTCCCTTGATTCTTGACAAATAACAATCCTTAGAAAACAAAGATAAAAGGCTAGTTATTTGTACATATGATTGTTGTCTTAAATTATCATGGACTTCTTATTCTAATTCTCAATTAACATGAATGTTTAGCATGGATATCTTATTCCATTCCCTAGTTAACATGAATGTGCAAATCAACTATACATGAACCTTTTTCTCTCCTTTAACAATAATTAGATGACAACTTTTTATTTATTACATTTCTTTAAGCTCAATGTTCCTATTGAAGAATCTCAATTAATAGAGCAAGACACCTACTAGTATAATAGAGAGAATGACTACAATGGTCAACCAATGACCTATTTTCTGATTTTGGATATGATTGTATGCAAGGTTAGACCTCATCAGCAAAATAAGGCAAATTCAAATAAAAGTGCAACTTGTAACTTGTGATGTGATTATTACATATTGCCTATTAGTTAATAATATGAGGTGGAGAATATATATCCAAGACTTCAACATTATAACATCTAACATTTCCATTACATGGACTAGTTGTAACTTATAAGTTGCATTACTCTTAATTACATATGTTGATAGCAATTGTGAAATCAAGACAAATATGTTTGTGTATTTGTATATAATGGTGACACTAAATATGAAGTAAAGAGAAATTCTCAATGCTACATAGTAGCCTACATTCAAAAAAAAAAAAAAATTGAAAGAAAAGAAACATTGTTTGAGAGAGGCTTGCCACAACCTTATATGCACTTGAAATTATTTACAAATATTTTATATAGGTAGATTTTTGTTTTTATTTTGATTGAGTAAACTAAGGTCATTTTTATTTTTACCTTTATTTTTCAAAAAAAGGTTTGAAACTAGACCAAAACTAAAACTACTTGAAATTGTAATAAGTTAAGAATCATAACTAAAACCCAAAACTAAAATACAAATTATTCTAAATAGAAATAATTTTTGATTATATTAATATATGACTATTTTTATTAATTTTTAAGTGCAATATATTGTTAACAAAGAATATAAAATCATTATATATATTATTTATTGGCGCTCATGTAGTTATGATAGTAAATTTCATTAAAAAACATAAAAATGGAAGTTTTTCAATCACTTAAACTTACAATCCATGGATGGGAAGCCACCAAAGAGACTTAACGATTGATTTGAGTTGAGTAGTTGGACATATCCATTTAATCAACATCAAGTACTCATAATTAACTTATAATTAACAATCAATCCAATTGAAAGAAATTTGTCACATATACAAGTAACCAATATGTTTTCTACATACTTATGCTCACATGTTGAATAAGGATTAAAGTCTCCCTTTAGCTTGGATCAGCTGCCAACCTAGATTAAACTTGAAGTATGAATAAAGATAATTGATGAATCAAGATGTTTGGTTGCTTGTGCTCCCATACTTTTTGAGATGCAAAATAGAAAAGCATGTTAAAAGGATAATAATCATCTAAAACTTTTCCATATTTAATTCTGTATGACTAATCGTGGAAAGGAATTCACTGGGAGGTTAGAGTTATGCCTTTTTTACAAACTTAGGATAGCTAAGATAATAACAGCACATGAGAATGGAGAATTTTCTTCTACCATCCCCTACAATTTTTATTTAAGGAAACACTCCTTTTTCTCTTCAATAAAGAGAGCTTTTGTTGTTGCTTACTTGGGATGCAAGTATTGAACATATTCAAAATCATTGGCTAATTAGTTTGTTAGATAAATAATATGATCTTCTAATGACTATGCTTTTCTTTATAATTGATCTTATATATTAGTAATATAATAAAAAAATTAAGAGAAAACTTCCTTTATTTGTTATTAAAATTTAATTATTTTTTTAAAAAACCCTTAAATTATACCATTGAGATAGCAACTAGAGTTACCTTAAATTATTATACCATCTCTATCTAGATTTAAAGTTAAGAAATTACCACTCATATACTTATTAGACTTACACCTACAACATAGCCCACTTGGTTGAACAAAGTGACAAACATTCAAGAATTTCATTAAATCATGGCCCAAATAATCTTGTTTTTCAATCCTTTGAGAAGGGTCGAATATGAAGCCCACATATATTCTTCATGAACATGGACTTAGGCCGAAATATCAATCTAAGACACTAAATTAGGCCCAAAACATATTATGATTAACTTGTTTTCAAAGATATCCCAATCCTTAGACCTAATTCCTTATACATTTTTCTTTCCCTCTATGATATAAATCCACAAAAGCCATAGAAACTACTTGTGTGAAATTGTAACATCAATGGTGAAAAATTTTCTATCTTTTAATAATGGTCACTGTAGGAGTAGAGATGAAGCAACTAAAGTCGGCAATCAATGATGAGACATGCTCCACCAAGGTTGCAGTGATGAAGCAAGGAGAGGGACTCCCGCAATATTTTCTCCAGCATATACATAAGCTTTAGCTGCTTGTCCACCAGAGGAATCATAATTTCAATTGCCTTGAAGCCCAACATAATGAGCTCAATTCTAAAGATGCGGTCTCGAATCCATCACCTTTATTGTTAAACCAATGGGTTTTTTGTTTTCTTTTTACTTTTTGTCAAATCATTTAGGAGGTTTTTAGGGTGCACATTTTTATTATTCAAATTGGGGATCAATTTTATTCAATTATGGTGAATTTTTTTTAACTTGGGTTTGATGCTTAGTGGTAAAAGTAATTAATTATTTAATCATCTTGTATTTTGATTCTTTGTTTAGATGTAACTTTAAGGCTATATTTTATAGGCCATGGAATTAAGTTTAAGATGTTCTATAAAGTATTGGCTTAACAATGGAGGAAGCTTTGTAAATCATGGAAAGAAAATCTAGTTTTGCAAAATGTATCAGTACCATGGTAAATGAAGAATTGTATCAATCAAAGCTATTACTAAATGTCCATTTATGGTGGAAGAGTTCTTTGAAAATACAATTATCTCACTAAAAAAAAGAGAGTTTGTAGTTAGATCCTTTTGTTTTGGAAAGGTTTCTTGAAAGTTGGAGTGAAGAAATGCCTTATGTGGGTTTTGTAACACCACTGGTCATGAAGAATGATTAAACCTTGCTTGTTGGTACACTTATTGTTTGGTGAGTGAGGGGTGAAGAAAAAAAAAATGCTAAGGCCATTGCTATATCCATTGTAGGATCTGGTGCCTCTTTCTATGGCTACTTGGTTGCTTAATTGGTGTATCACTTTATTTGTAATGATGATACATATTCTTGGTTTTTATAATGCTTGATAGTCTAATTAACTAAAATAAGTTTGATATAGGCAGTGAGGATGCTTTGAGAAGAATTGCAACTGCTTTAGGAGCTTAGATCATATGTGGGTGAAGTTATTAAAGTTATGGGAAATGAGGGTTGGGAAGTGGGGGATGGGTGTGGTTGGTCTGAGGAAAACTATCAACAAAAATAGGGAAGTGCTTTCCTATTTAATGTCTAATTGTATCTTGCTCTACTTTCATAGGTTGTGTGTATGGAGACAAGTATGTTCCTTCAAGAGAGAGAAGGGTCCATGTAACATAAGAAGATTTTGAGATGGCAGTAGCAAAGGTGATGAAGAAGGGGATTGAGAAGAACATGTCATTATGGAAGCTTTAGAAGTAAACTAAATTAGTAAATTATGCATTGTTATGTTTATTTTTCTTTTCTTTTTTTAAGCCCAAGGAAAACTTGGAACATGAAGAACAAGAACCAATTAGTATCACAAGCATAGTATGTGCAATATATGCACCTAAGTCTCCTGCACAGACCTACTTTCTATCACACATGTGATCTTGCTTCTTTGTGTTTCATTTAGAAGGCTTGGGTTCATGGATATTATCATGTAATTTGAAGGACACATGCTAGTCACTTAAATAATAGAATTTTCCTTTTTGTCCTCTTGTATTTGTTCTTTGTGTGTGTACTTAAGTAATTGTAAACTTTTATGCTATTGGACTTGTGCCTTTGTTCATTATTATTTCCTTCTAAAAATTCTTGCAATTTGAATTTCCAAGGCTTCCAAAGGCATTATGGTTAGAGAATGCCTTTATATCCTTCTTTGTTGTAGCTTATTTTGAATCTCAATGCAAAACCACATTTTTAAGGTGTTTTTGTGTTATTAATTTGACTAGTCATTTTCTGCCTTCAAAGGTCAAGTTGTTTGAACCATTTGAGACAAGGTATAGAATTTGCTTTATTATATACTAAAAATAATTTTTAGTAAGAATTCATATGACCTTTTAAATTATGCAGATTATAGTTTGAAAAAATCTTAAATATGTGGAAATTAAGTAAAATAGAACACAAGTCCCCTAAGAATTGTATGGTTGCTTCTTTTTTCCTTTTCCATTGTTCTAAATACGTGGAAAAAACTTTTTCATGTTATATCAATCCCACATCCAAAATAAGATTGGATAAGTTTGTTCAAGAAAATATCATATGAACAGAACTTAAAATCTAAATTAATCATTTTATTGCATTTTTGCTATATAAGTGAGGTACAATAGAAGCTAGAAACCTTAAGATAAAAAAGATATGAAAAAACCTATAGTTTTCTTGCTTACTATCAAGGCTCAAAGACCTTTTCTTTGGTAGTTTTCTCTACCCCCATCAACCCATATTTTCCATCAATTGTCACTCCTCTTGTCTACCTAGACATGCCTCTACCAATTAGTCAACTTGGATCAAGTGTTGAAGTTCATGGAGGCCTAGCCAATGTTGGTGATGCTAGCAACCACTTCAGCACTGCAGAGTCAAGTGCTTAGGAGTCCAATGTTGGTGGAAGACAAATGAATACTTAAATTATTGCCATAAGACCTTGAGGTCCATTCTCCATAGCTAAATCCATTTCTTGTGAAGCCTCCCTACCCCCCTCCCCCACAATTTTTTTTTTAGTATCTTAAGCTTGTAAATCATGCAACCACTTCTGTTAATAGTTAAAGGAAGCTGTAGGAGCCAAAAAGGAGAAGAAAAATGCATGCATGTTGATGCTTTAAGTGATTTTTGGTGAATGTTTGTCACCTAATGTTAGGATTCATCATTTAATGTTAGGACCTTTGCTCATATGATAAATCTTTACATTTTACTCTTTAGCTCAACACCCAAAACAGTAATAATAATAATAATAATAATAATGTGTTGGTGATTGGGGGATGATACATGATGTCATGAAATGACAATGTGTTGACAGTCAATATGTGGAGTTGATTGGCCTTTTCCTTTGTGAAGCATCCCAAAGAGAACCAAGATTTGGCCATTAAGTCTTAGCCTTAGATATGATCTTGTCTTTTGTCAGGATATCACTGTCTACCTTATCGTTAAAGCTTATGTAGTCAACCTTTGAGGACCAACCAAAGAGAGGGGTCTACTTTTACATTTTTTTTTTATGGAGAATTTCTAAGGAGTCACAAAATTGGCTAGAGCCCTAGGTTCTGAGAGAGGAGCATGGCCATCTAATCCTTTTGATGGATCATCAAGTGACTAACATAAACCATGATTGATTTCTCCCCTATTGATATCCTCTATCATCTACAATACATCTTCCATTGCATGTCTCTGATTGAGGATCATTGAGACACAAGCCATGGCTATTTGCAACAACTATAACATCTTCCTTAAGGTTACGGTGCCTTATTAACTCCATATCAAACAACTCAACCATCCATTCCTGCTAACCACTAATTAGACCACTTAGGCTAGTTAATGCATTCCTTGCCTGATGAGGCTTGATTGGGTGTGTCATCGGTCAAGTGCTCAGGGAACAATAAAATGAAACCATACACATAGTGGGTTCAAACAAAACCCAAAATCCAAGCATCATGGTAGGGCTAAAGCAATATGTTAGTCAATTTGATGTTGTCATGGACCATTCTGCTCTCCACATGTAAGTGGGCTAGGCCTCTTATTATGCTTATTGCCATTCTCATTTTGATTCTTAGTTCAATGGAGTTTGGCTTGAACCTCTATTGTCTACAGTGTTGTTACTAAAGTTCTAATAGCCACTACAAATAAAATATTTTGTATAAGAACAAAAGAAAAAAAAAAGTATTTTGCTATCACCAATAAGGGAAAAAAAAGAAATAGAAGAATTATATAAGCCTCAAACTTTGACAAAAAATGGCATAGACATCCTGGTGAATGGTCAAAGTGCCCTTTTAATGAATGGTTAAGGTCATATGGCTTACAAGTTTGCTATAATCAGTTTAATTAACCAAAACTTCTAAAATTTATAAATTTTATTTTTTCAATAAAAATATATTATTTATAAGTTAATAAAATTTTAAATTATAAAATATTTAAAAGAACAATAAATAATATTGAAAAAAATAATTGAAACCAATTTTCATATTAATTTAAACTATATTAACCGAATTAGGTTTTAGAATCTTTTCACTTAATTAAATGGAATGACATTCCCTGCCCTATTGAATAGTAATCAATTATCAAAAATTAAATTAAGATAGATAAAATAATTATATTACATAAACATATCCCTCTATTACTATTATTATCATTATTATTATAAGAATGCAAGCCAATGTGAGGGAAAACTCAAAAAGCAAGGAGCTAGAAGATTTGACAAGCTAGTGTTTCTGTTAAAGACATGCAAAGGGCAACCAAATTGTCAAATCAGAATCTACAAAAATAAGAAACAATTCATTAAGGTCAATGACAATTGCAAATGATTAGAAGAGAGATTGAGAAGAAAAAGAAAAAACAAAGACATAATGTACTTAATTATTAGAGTAACAGATGTAATAACTATTAATGTTGCCTCTCTTTCACTTCTTTCTCGAAACCACCCATTTCACCACAATAGCAACAACAATAAAACAAACAATAACCAAAAGCAAGTTCAAAAACAAAAAAGAAAAAATTTTTTGTTACGAAGACATTGCCTGACATGACTTAAAAGATTTTAGGTTTTGCTTGTTGTTGAAACATCGTTGCATGAGCTATTGTTAGCTAACTTGCAAAGGGGAAAGAAGTTCATATATCCTTTTGTTCTCTCATTTTTCTTACCTAAAGCTTTTTTTTTTTTCTCATCTATAGTCAATATCAAATTATGGCTTCTACACTGCTTCGGTTATGCTATAGGCAATTAATTTTCTCAATTTTTGTAGGTGTCTTTGTTTGGCTATCTATCTTTCTTCTCAAATTCTTTGGGCTAGAAAAATACTTTTTCCCCAACATAAAACACCCCTTCAAATGGTTGATCATTGGTATAGTAGCCAAAATTGCATTGGCCATTAACTTTTGCTTGACCTTTTTTAATTTCAATTTGCTACCCTTTATATGGGCCATTGGCATAAGAACAATGTTTAAGATAATTATATGTTTTTCTATTGTATACGTCATTTATGCTTTGAAGTTGGGAGTGATGGACAAGAAACACTTACTATATCCTTCTCCATCCTCCTCAAAGCCACTCAACAATTTCTTTCTAAGGATGATGTTAGCTCCTCTTGAGACACTTCCCTTTGATGATTTTGCCAATTCAAAATTTGTGATGTGCTGCTTTACACTTGCCATTTTTTGCATTTGCTTATTTTGAGGATCTTCTCCCTCACAAAACCCTCATAAAAGGAACATATCCCTACAATGGTGTTCATGGATCTGATGGCCAATTTTGTCCTAGAAAACAATCCACCTAGTGTAAATTTGATTATTATTATTTTACATAATTATTTTGAAGTTAAAGATGAATGTAGTAAATTTGAGGAAGTAGCTCTAGTTGTGGAGAACATTAAGAATCCTTTTGTTAGTCCTTTTGATGAATTTTGTCCTCTATTGGTTACACTCTTGTGTTTAATGTTATTTGTTGTAATTTTGTGTTATTTAATGTCAATTTTTAATTTTTCTTTAATAATAATTATTCATTTATTTGATTAAGATTATGATGACATTCATAATGTTGTATTTTAATGTTTTATTTTAATATTTTTTTATTAGATTTCATTTATATCACATTTTAACAAAATACAATTACTTCCAAAGCTTTGCCCCCTTTAAAGAAAAACTAAACAAGGTAACAAGTCATTGAATTTGTATAATTTGTGACTATAATTATAAGATTTAACATGGTAAAAAGATGCAATTTTCTTTTGTTGTGTGGAACCTAATAGCTTAGTCTTATAAATGTTTATAAAGTGACTAAGCCAACAAATTTGTCTTTATCCGATTTGAAAGTTTCATTTAGATAAGCTTGTTGAATGCAATTTGTCTATGACCCATTATTCTAAGTTGAATTACATACTTCTAAGTCCATCACTACACCTGTAACCATCGTTAAGATGGAGAAGCCCAATGCCCATTAGGTGTCTGGTATGAGTGGCTAGATCTTAGCTCTGTGAAGTTAAAGTAAAGATGATTTTTTGGTTTTGGCCTTCAATGTGTGGATTTGGTTCAACTCTTAACTCTTTTTAAAGTGCATCATGGGCTTGGCCTTTCTCACTAGGCCTGCTCACACACAAATGAGCCTAGACCTTGAATTTACATAAATTATTTATGTTGGTACCATTTATGTTGGTACTCACACACAAACTCTTAACTCTTTTTAACTTGTGTAGTTGGTACCATTTATATAAATTATTTATATTTGATAGATGTTATAAACAACTAATTGTAATGTTGTTTTAAGAGAGGAGGTAAGATTTTTTTTTTTTTTTGTATTCTCTATCTCTTTCTTTATATATATAGATATATATAAAATAATAATAATAATAATAAATTATTTTAAAAAAATTGTCTTCATAAATAATTATTTATTATTCAAAATTATTTCATATAACTATTAGTTTACTTTTGACTTGTTACTTTACGTTATGGTTTCAAAGAAATTTAATTCTCTATTCTTTATCTAAATTAAAATATTTGACAATATTGTGAAATTTTATATACACAAATTTCATATCAAACTAAATCATAAAAATTGTTATTGTGTTTAAATTTGACAAAAAGTTAAATAATTTGATATTTTTGCTAGTTTGATTTTCCTAGCAAAAAGGAAAAATTCCATCAAATACATGTACTAATGGTATTTTCCTTTTCTGTTTGAAAAATAAAATGATTATTAAAATTATGCATGCATTAAATTAGCTGGTTTTAGGCATATGACAATGATTATCTATGGTGGGCTTGTCATATTGCATGCATGTTTCTGCTTTGTAATTTTTGTTAATTCATGTATTATTGATTAAAAGCAAAACAAAGTTGTTCCATTCAAGTTCTTGGTTCCTCTCATTTATGCTTCTATTCTTCCTTTGACTAAACTCCCCACCATTATTTTTTTGTGATTATGTTTTTCTTTGATTCTCTAGACTATTCACTATATATGTTTTGAATTTTGATTGTCCAATGTATGGCTTTTGTGGATGATTGTATGTTTCAATTCAACTCTCATTATGCCATAGCCTAGCTCTTTTGCTCATGGATTTTAATTTGTATATCCTTTTGAAACTAGTTGCTTGTTCTACAATTTTATTCATTAATTAATTTATTTTTAAAATGCAATTCCTGATTGTAATTCTTTTCACTAACCTTTTTTTGTAATATCAATTGTTGAGTGGTCATATCAACTATTCTAGGTGCCCTAGTTTTAGATTAGCCTTTTCATGGGCTATGGGAGGTATTAATTGGTTTTTTTTTTTTGAAGATGTATGAAAAACAATCTAAATGGTTAGCAATTGCAATTAAAGTAATTGTAATAGAAATGATGCATAAAAGTAGTTAAAAAAAATTGTTACAAGAAGTTTAAGAATATGCTTTCCCATGTGCATATTGATGTTGTTTTTAGCTTGATTAAAGAATGAAATTATTGTAAAAAGAATTTGCATTAATGGGGTAAGAGGAAGAGGGGATTTGAGGTTGAATTTTGGAGAAATCCAATTAACTGATGTTAATTACAATACATATCATATGCAATGCATGTAATTACTAGTTTTGAACATCAAAATATCAAACCTATAATTATCACAATTATAAGCCCTCAATTGTTGCTAAATTTCTTCTATTTCTTTATCCTTCTTGCAATTTTTAGGTCTCCAAATGTTTCTCAGATAGCTAACAAATATAAAAAAATTTGATTATGCACTAAACTAATCATTAAATTTCTATCTGGTATATTAATGAATTATAAATTTAGTAAAGCTAATGTTTTAAAAGATAAATGTGCCCATTTTGATTCACACTTTTTGTGGGAATCAAAAAGTTAGTCGCAATAGAAGTATGTGAGTGGAGAATTTAAATGGAACTTAAGGTCACTTTCTAATGGGTCAATGATAATAGATTTATATATTTTCTTTGGAGATATTTAAGACATTGAAGAGTGCTAGATAAGATATGACTAAATTACCATCAATTACTTTCAAAGGTGCAATGTTTCCATTTGAGCTTCCTGTTGCCAAATAAAGACATGCATGTGGTTTTAGTTTTCTTTTTTTGGATGCAATATTGGAGGAGCTTCTTGATTTCTTGATCATAACTCCTCAAATGGCTAATGTACACTTATTGCCTCCAATGCAATAATGAATGTGACATTAATGTCTAATCTACTATATATTAGATTGATGCATCTTTAATTAATTGGATACATAAAAATAACACACGATAGAAATACATAAAATAGAATAAACTAAAGATCACTAATTGAACATGGTGTCATGAAATGATGATGTGTTGGTTATCAATGTGTGGAGCTACTTGGCCTTTTCCTTCATGTAGCATTCTAAAGGGAATTGAGATTGGCCAATTTTTACTCAGCCTTAGATACAATCAGTTCCTTCCCCAAGACATAATCATCCACCTTATTCTCAGAGCTAATGTAGTAAGCCTCTAAGAACTAGCCAAAGTGAGAGGTCCACTAGTTTAGCTATGCAAAGGAGTATTTCCAACCGTTTGGGTCATCTTTATGTGTGCCAGATGAGTTGGCAAATGGTTGGACCATTATGGGTCTTAGATGAAGGATATTAGTAGCCATTTTGGAGGTTTAGTGATCCATAGAGAAAGGGGATTTTGTGATTGGTTTTATTTTAATGGATTCTTGGTGTTTTGGGCACTATTTGAAGGGCATTTGAGGAGAGAGAAAGTTAAGGGCTTAAAAGGGCCCATGCCAAGACAAAAATGTTGGGAACAAGGACAAGATGGACAAGTGTTAACGTTTCATTATGGGATATAGTGGTCATGTGGCCTACCACTTGTTGGATTTTGACTGGCTAATTGATGTTAACTACAATGCTTTAATGTCATAGGCAAAGAATGTAATTATTAATTTTGAACTTCTAAAATATTGGTCCTATAATTATCTTAATTGTTGTCCTTTTATTGTTCTTAATTTCTTCTATTTCTCTTTCCTTTTTGTGGTTTTTTGGTCTCCAAACATTTCTTGGACAATCAATAAAAAAAAAAAAACTTGATCATACACTAAACTAATCACAAAAATTCTATGTAATATAATGATGCATATACACTTATAAATTTAGCAAAACATTTTGAAATACAGATGTGCCCATTTTGATTCACATATCTTTTGAGAATCAAATAGTTGGCCCCAATGGAATTATGCAAGTATAAAATTCGGACAAGAATTTAGGTTATTTTCTTATAGCTCAGCAATAATAAATTTAAGTATTTTATTTGGAGATATTTAAGACATCTAGAGTGCTATGATAAGATGATATGACTAAATCACCATCAATTACTTATAAAAGTGCATAAAAACATGCACATGGGTTTTTGGTTTTCTATTTTTTTGGATGCATTCTTGGAAGGAGCATCTAGATTGAAACTCCTCTAGTGGCTAATTCATTGCTATGCTACAAGAAAAGTTGGCAATTTTTATGTATAATTATATATAAAAGTTGCCAACTTTTCATATGTATATATATATATATTTAATATTATACATGAATTTTATCAATTTAATTTTAATTAAAGTAATTAAATAAATTAAATATTAAATTTTTTTAATTTAATAACCAATTCTTTCATTAAAACTTTAATATTAATTCAAAAAAATCCATATATAATGAAACTTGTTTGCCAAAAAATGAATAATTGACATTTTACAAATCTTCTTGGCTTCTCTCTACTGCAGTAAACTAAAAGGTTCTCTAGTTAGTATTCTATTTTTAAGCTTTTATTTTACAAGTAGTATCTAGCTTCCTTGATTTACCTTGCATCTGTAATGCCACACAACATGTCAAAATCAAACACCAACATTCCCTCTAAAAACCCCACCTTCTTTGCTTTTGCACCACCTCAACCCCATTCTCATTCCATCTCTCTTCTGCTACCTTCTCCAAAAGCACCAATTTTAATGCAACAACACCAATAAGAAAACAAACAACAACAACAAACAAAGCAACGAGGGAAATAGAAAAAAATTTTGGCATGGAGATATTGCCCCAAATGGCTTAAAAGCTTTTAGGCTTTTTTTTTTTTTTTGGTGAGATCAAAAGAAAGGATTTTTGTTGCATGAGTTATTATTAGCTAACTTGTAAAGGGAACAAATTGTATATATCCTCTCATTCTCTCATCTTCTTACCAAAAATTACTTATTTTCCTTCTCCTATATGGTTAATGTCCAATTATGGCTTCTATGCTATTTCAGTCACATTATAAGCAATTGATTTTCATAGTTTTTGCAACTTTCTTCTTTTTTTACTTTCAATTTCAAAACTAGAGGAAGAGTTTTCCCTAATGTTAGACATCATCTGATATGGATGATTGTTATTGCAGTAGCCAAAATTGCATTAGCCATTAATTTTTGCTTGACCTTTGTTAATTTCAATCTACCACACGTTACGTAGGCTATTGGCATAAAAGTAATGTTTAAGATAATTATATGTTTCTTTTGTTGCATACACTATTTTTGTCTTGAAGCTAGTAGTGGTGAATAATAAACACTTACCTTATCCTCCTCAATGGCACTAAACAATTCCTTTCCATGGTGGTGTTAGTTGCTTCTTAGACACTTTCTTTTCATGATTCTACTGATTCAAAATTTGTGATGTGCTGCTCTACACTTGCCATTTTTTGCATCTTTCCCCTTATAGAAGTCATATATTATAGTGATGGTGTTCGTGGATTTTGGTGGCAAGTTTTGTCTTTGAAAATAATCCACCTAGTGCAATTTTGATTATAACTACTATATTCATAGTGATTATTTTATGTAATTATTTTGAAGTTAACAACAAATGTAAAAAAGTTAAGGAGGCAGCAGCTCTAGTTGTGAAGAAGATTTAGAATCCTTCTATTAGTCCTTTCGATGAGTTTCTTCTTAAGGCTCTTTTTGTTACACTCTTGTATTTTAATGTTGTTTGTTATATTTTAATTTTGGTTTCTTAGTTTTTGAAGTAGTTTTATTTTATTTATTGTCAACTTTTAACTTTTAAATAATAATTCTTTGTTTATTTCAAATAATATTATGAGGCACTCATAATGTTATATTTTAATGTTTTATTTTAATATTTTTTTATTAAAATTTGTCTACATTATACCATAGTGGAATACAGTTATTTCCAAAGCTTTCTCCCCTTTAACAAAAAAACTAAACAAGATAGCAAGTTGTAGATTTTGCATAATTTGTGTATAAATTGTATTATTTGACATTGTAAAAAGATGTAATCTATTTTTGTTATGTGGAACTTGGTGGCTTAGTCTCACAAATGTCTATAAAAGTGATTGAGCTAGCAAATTTGTTTATATCCCATTTGAAACTTTCATTTAAACATGCTCGTTAAACACAATTTGTCTATAGCCCATTAGTCCAAACTGAATTACATCCATCTAAGCCCATCACTACACATGTAACCATCTATAAGATGGAGAAGCCTAATACCCACCAAGTGTCTAGTATGAGCGATTGGATCTTAGCTTCATGAAGTTAAAGAAAAGATGAATTTTTGATTTTAGTCTTTAATATGTGGGTTTGGTTGAGGTCTAAACTCTCATCATTTGGAATATTTAACATTTGTAACTGGTACCATATAAATGAACAAATTATTTTAGATAGTTGTTATAAATAACTAATTATTGAATATTGATTTAAGAAAGGAGGTAAGACTTTTTTTTTTTTTGTCTTCTCTATCCCTTTCTTTATATATAACTTTATATAACTATATATAATAAACCATTTTTTTAAAAATATATATTGTCTTCGTAAAAAAATATTTATTATTCTAAATTATTTGATATAATTGTTAGTTTACTTTTGACTTGTTATTTTACATTATGGTTTCAAAAGAAGTTAATTCTTTGCTCTTCATCTAAATTAAAATATTTTACACTACTATAAATATTTATATACAAAAGTTTCATATCAAATTAGATAATAGAAAATGTTATTGTGTTTAAATTTGACAAAAAATTAAATAACCTAATATTTTTGTTAATCTAATTTTCTCAACAAGGAAAAATTCCATTAAATACATGTACTAATGTCATTTTCATTTTTCTTTTAAAAAATAAGATAACTATTAAAATTGTATATGCATTAAATTAGCTAACTTTAGGCATATGACAATGTATTTAATTTAAAGCAAATTAAAATTAACACATTTTATATAAATTAACTATAATATTTCCATCCCACATGTTTTAGTAAAGGTCAAAATCCAACTTGAATGGCAAATTGACCTCTTAGATTTGGACAAAGAATAACCACTTTCCAAATTGGCACCCACTCATGGGCTTATTGTTCAATCCCCATGCCTCCAATTGATAAGTTTTCATCAAATATCTATTGTAGGCCCAGCAAACTACACATATATTTCTACTTCAAAAGCCTTGTTAATTGATGTATTATTGAATAGAATTAATGTTTGTGTTTGAATTTTATTGATGAGAGTGGCCTTTTAGGAAGCAAAACAAAGTTTCCCCATTTGAGTTCTTAGTTCCTCTTATTTTTGCCTTTGTTCTCCCTTTAACTAAACTCCCCACCAATTTTTTTTTTGTGATTATTGTTTTCTTTCATTCTTTAGACTATTCAATACATGTATTTTGAATTTTGATTGTCTAATGAATGGCTTTTGTGGGTGATTATAGTGTTTCAGTTTGACTCTCATTATGTCATAGACCTATTTTGATAGATCAATTGTTTATGGTTGTATTGGTTGGCTCATTTGCTCATGACTTTTACTTGGTGTATCCTTTTTCAAACTAGTTGCTTGCTTTATGATTTTGTTGATTTATTTATTTATTTATATTTAGAATGTGATTCTTAATTCTAATAGTTTTCACTAAATTTGTTTAACTATATTGTTAATTATTGAATAATCATATCAGTTGGTCCAAGTCTCTTAGCTTTGATTTAGACTTTTCTTGGGCTATAAGGGGTATCAATTTGTTTTTCTATTAAGGATGTATGAAAATTGGTCTAATCAAAAATTAATGTTTTTCATTGGGAAGATAAAATGTGTGAAAGGTTAGCAGTTGCAACTAAAGTAATTGTTATGAACTTAATGCCCATGTGTATAAGTAGTTAAAAGGAATAATTATTACAAGTAGTTTGAGAATATGCTTTCCTCTGTGCAAACTTATATTGTTTTTATCATGGTTAAAGAATGGAATTATCATAAAGAAATTTTTGATTAATGGGGTAAGAGGAAGAGGAGAACTAGGTTTGAAATTTGGAGAAATCTAATTAATTGATGTTAATGGCATTGTACACAATGCATGTAATTATTAGTTAGAACTTTCAAAATATCAATGCTATAATGATCTTAATTGCAACCACTCTATTATTCTTAATTTTCTTTTAGTTCTTTTTCCTTCTTGCATTTTTTTTTTTGGTGTATTCAAATGTTTCTCATACACTAAACTAATCACTAAAATTCCATGTGATATAATAATGCATGTACACTTATAAATTTAGCAAAGCCAACATTTTGAAAAGCAAATATACCTATTCTAATTCACATTTTTTGTGGGAATAAAAAGGTTAACCCTAATAGAATTATGCAAGTAGAAAATTTAGATGGAACTTTAGGTCACTTTCTTATGAATCAACAATAATAGATGTATTTATTTTCCTTAGAGATATTTATGACATTGATGAATGCTAGATAGGATATGACTAAATTACCATCAATTACTTACAAAGGTGTGATGTTTCCATCCAAGCTTCTTGTTGTTAGATAAAGACATGCATGTGGTTATTAGATTATTTTTTTTTTGGATGCAATCTTAGGAGGAGCTTCTTGATTTCTTGATCAAAACTCCTCCAATGGCTAATGTACACTTATTGCCTACAACACAATAATGAACGTGACATAAATGACTAATCTACTATACATTAGATCAATACATCTTTAATTAATTAAATATATAAAAATAAAACATGATATAAGTACTAAAATAAAATAAAAATAAAGGTCATTAATTAAAATGAAATTGATCATTATGTTATCTATCTAAATTTTAGTAATAATTGAATTTATACATAAGTAAGATTATTAATAAGGTGGGCACAAGTTATAGTTAAGCATCTAAACACATCAACATTTGCAATGTAAGCATCACCCACCATTTCTATCACATAAATATTTATTAATCATATTCATATGTCATCACTAATAATTTATTTCTAATCTTAGCAATGATGATAATCAATATTATATGATATTACAATGATAATTATAGATTCCAATGTCTCTTACAAAAGTTTTCAATTGAAAGAAATATCACCAGATTGGACTAATCAAACTACTAATGGACCCCCAAAAAGGTAAGAACTAAATTAGACTACAATGTTTGAAAGATTAAAAAAAAAGTAAAATAAAAAGGAAAAAAAAAAGTACTTATGAGATGATGACCCATGAGAATTGACCTAGAGAGTGGCTAGAGAGCTATCGATCCAAGTAGGGCTAAAACTCATAGGTAAGGTGGCTAGCAATAAGGGAGTGATACATGGTGTCATGAAATGACAACATGTTAGTAGTTGACATGTGGAGATACCTAGCCTTCCCTGTGAGGCATCCCATAGGGAACCAAGATTTGGCTGATCTTAGATGAATGAGGTGGCATATGGTTAGACCATCTCAAGTCTTAGATGAATGAGATTAATAGTCATCTCTAGGGTTTTATTGATCTATAGAGAAAGGGGTTTTTATGATGGGTTTTCCTTTAATAGTTTCTTGGTGTTTTAGGCACTAATTGAAAGGCATTTGGAGAGAGGGAAAGCTAAAGGCCTACAGGGGCCCATGCCAAAATGGAAAAGTTGGGAAAATGGATATGTGGTGACGTTTCATTTTAGGATATGGTGGTCATATGGGCCACCACTTATTGCATTTTGATAGGCAATTCTGCTTCCCTTATTGCCTTTTGTAGTGCTTGGGGTCAATTTGCAATTTTTATTTTCTTTATTTATTTATTTATTGAGCAAAGGGGCCTAATTTACTTGACTAGAAAGAAATTTGCAATCACATCTATTCAATAGTTTCGTCATATTCTTATCTTATTGATCAAGTCTTCCAATAATTGATATTAATTACAATGCTTTAATGTCATAGGCAAAGAATACAATTGTTAATCTTGAATTTTCAAAAGAATGAAACAATTATCTTAATTGTTCCTAAAATTTTTCTATTTCTTTTTCCTTTTTGTGTTGTTTTTGGGTCTCCAAACATTTCTTGGACAATTGATAGAAAAAAGAATTTGATCATATAGTAAGCTAATCACTAAAATTTAGTGTGATATAATGATTCATGTACACTTATAAATTTAGCAAAGCCAATGTATTGAAATGCAAATATGCCCACTATGATTCACATATCTTTTAGGAATCAAAAAGTCAATCCCAACAAAAATATGTGAGTATAAAATTTAGATAGAAATTCATGTTGCTTTCTCACAAATCAGTGATAATAGATGTATGTATTTTCTTAGGAGATATTTACAACATCTGAGAATGCTAGATAGGATGATATGACTAAATTACTATCAATTACATACAAGGATGTGATGTTTCCAACTATGCTTCCTGCTAGTGTAGACATGCACATGGGATTTTGGTTTTTTCTTTTTGGATGCATTCTTGGAAGGAGCTTCTAGATTGGAACTCTTCCAGTGGCTAGTCTATCACTATGCTATAGGAAAAGTTGGAAACTTTGAACAATTAGACATAGCTAAAAGGTTATGCTTATTTGAGCAATAATGGTTGTCTAACTATTTTTACAACCCATATATATAAACCCATCTACATATAATACACTATACATCCTTCATGTTGACAGTAGTAGGCCCTAGCTTAGGTTGACTTCATTAAAATTAAGAATTTAGCTATTGGAGATTATTATCTAACTTGAATGTAACTCGATAAATTCAATATCAAAATTGGAATTTTCTTTTCTAAAGTTCAAGGTTAAAAAGGTGCCACAAATACTTTCACACAAGTGGCATTATACTAAATCATGAAACTAAAATTTTGCTTTTATGTCTATCATTGAAAAAAATTATAATTTAAATAACCAATTCTTAATGCAATTGAACATTTTTTTATATACTAAAATTACTTGGTTTGCTTTTGAAAATTGTTAGTATTAGTACTTAAATTTGGATTTCTATTTTTCTTTTTGACTTTTACCTATTGGAAAGGAACAAATGTAGTAAATATATAATCATCGTTGTAATATTGAGTTGTACTATTGCAATTGAAAGTTCTTACAAGAAATAGACTAGATAGGTTCATTATAATCTTTTAACAACTGTAGGCCATCAAATCAATAGTTTTCAACTCTCAAGCCCAATAACTTTGTTACATGGATATTGAACTTACAAATGAGTGGGTAGTGGGATACGCTTAGTCTTCACCTAGTTGGTCTCCTCAATTGCAAACTTGTTGTGCTTACATGATAGTTTTCTATTTCAAGATGCATTCATTTTTTGTAGCTTTGGGCTACATGGCAAGCTCATGGTCATTTTGTTTCTTATTCATCAATTTTCTTTTCTCCACTTTTTTTCTTTTATATAATTGTTTTGTACTTATATATATATATATATATATTAATTTGATTAAAATCTATTAAATTTAAAATTGACGTGTTGTTATTATTATTATATTTTATTATAATCAATTAGAAAATGCTATGAGCTATATAAATAAAAATTTAATTTCATTCTTATAATTCTCTCCTTTAAATTATAAATAATATTCAGATTTAAATTTCATTAAATTTTGTAAAAAAATTTTAAATTTAGGTGCTTTCAATTTTGATTGACTTTTTTTTTGGGTGAATCAAAATAATTCACCATAAAATCCTTATTTTTTATTTTATTTTTTATTTTTTTATGTTGAATTATTTTTAACTCACACAAAAATAAGTTAAAATTTTAATTTTAGTATAACAATATTTTATTGGCAATATCTCACAATACTTATTTATATGTTAAAGTAATTAATTTCTCATGAAATAATATATAAATAAATGTAATTTTGATATTAATAAATATAAGAAAAATAAAGAATAAGATTTGAAAAGAAACATAAAAATTATAGATATCAACAGACCAATGACCCAATCCCCATTGGGTTATGTGGTTGGTTTTGATTAGATCTTGTGGGTCCCTTTGCTTTAATAGACAAAGCTAAAAATTTTAACTTATAAAGTTGTCCTTTAGAAGTTCTCCTTGTGAGAGAAGTTGTAGTCTTGATTATTGGATGCTGCATCGTCTCTAATATCATTGTCATTGTGGGCTTCACTTGAATCCCTATCATTAAGTATCTATCTATATTACAATCCCAATTTTTATATATTTACTAATCTCAGTATCAAATCATTGAAAGAGTCATGATAAGTGGGCTTAACATCTGACAAACTTATTCGATTTTATTTTGAAAATGGTGAGTGATAGAAAATTACAAAGGTGGATTATGATAATGCTTCCTCCACGAAAGCCAATCAACTGAGGGACTTAGAAATTTTGCTTCCATTTGGCAAAACATATCCCCACACTATTAACAAAAGGGAAAATGTAAATATCAAAACACAATGTTAGCATGTTCTTAAAAATCATTTTCATTATACAAGTTGCTTGGATTGAATTATATTTCTAGTGTCATGATAGGGGATTTGTTAAAGATGGTTGCAATTAGACACAATAATGTGTCACCTAAGACATGATAATTTAGTTACTTGAAAATGAACTGCATCAGAGACCACTTGGTGTGAATTATTAGTCTTATATTCTTTTATATGTATTGTCTACTAAATTCTTTTTTTTTTTTTTGGCTGGGAATAAGGTAGTAAGTTAATCATGGTGAGATTTTAAATTTTATTAAAAGTTACCTTCTTATTATTTATTGATCAAATATTTTGATGAATCAATTAAATTATTTCTTGTTTCCTCAACATTAAGATAGAAGCATTGACAACATATTCTTGGATTTATTGAAGCTTAGATTCAACTAACATTGATTTCTTTTTCCTTTTAAGGTTTACCTAAGAATAGATTCAATTCAAATAGAAGCTTTAAGAGACTTTTGTGGGATGGTCAATAATGGCATTTTGGCTGACAACTTTGTTGTGCCTAGCATGTTGAAAGCTTGCAATCTTTGTGATGGATTGGGTTTGGTAGATCAATTCATGGGTATTCCATGATATTTGTTCTTATGGATGTGGGTTTATTTCTAGCAGTCTTGTGAATGTATATGGAAAATGTAGGGTTCCCAACAATGCAAGGAAAGTGTCTGATAATATGCTTAACAAGAATGTAGTTACATGGAATTTGATGATTGTGAGTAATGTTCAAAATGGGTTTTACAAGGAAGTAATTAGAATGGTTATTGATATGCAATTGAAAGGTGGATGGTAAGGAGTAACTATTGGCTCTATCTTTATATGGTGGATAATAAGGAAAGGTAGTTAGGTTTACCCACTTGTATAGGGAGATTAAAGAAGGTATGCATATCCTTAATAAATGTGTGCGGAAAAAAACTCAGAGGGTGGAAAAAAAAATGTCTATCTTGGGTAGTAAGGGAAGTTTATTAATTGGATAATCTATATCATATCATGAGTCATAAATGGTTAAATGCTAAGATGTATATATGCTACTGACTTGTTGTCCTTTACTAAAATTGCAACATGTGGGCTTATTGTTAGGAATATATGAAAAATAAGGAAAATGATAAAAAGTGTCATTGTAAAAGAAAAGACAAAATGAAATTTAAAATGAAAAAATCTAAGAGACAAAAAATCTTTTTCCCATATAAAGTGGAAGGAGAAATGTGGTAACAAAAGGCAAAAAATCATTTCTTGAAGTTGCGTTAGTCATTAATTTCTTCTTTTTGTGAGATCATAAAGATTTTTTTTTTTTGTCCTATGCACTTTGTGAGAAGTTACCATCTCTCTAACCCAAAGCTTCTCCTCTCCCCATCCTTTCCCTTAAAACCCACCTTACTCCCCTCTTTAACTCATTTATAAAAGATACTCCCTTGACTCTTGACAAATAAAATTCCTTACCTTTCTCTCTTACTCTTACTACTTGCAATTCCAACCTAGAAAACAAAGAAAAGAGGTTGGTTATTTGTATATATTATTGTAGTCATTAATTAGCACGAATTTCTTATTCTAATTCTCAATTAACATGAATGTTTAGCATGGAATTCTTATTATAATCCCCATTTAACATGAATGTGCAAAGCAATAGTACATCAACCCTTGTTTCTCCTCTAACAATAATTAGATGACAACCTTTTATTTACTACATTTCTTTAAATTCAATGTAATGTGATTATTACATATTGCCTACTAGTTAATAATATGCAGTGGAGAATATACATCCAAGACTTCAACATTATAATAACCAAAGTAATTGGGATCAGTGTTCCCTTAATCTCCCAAACATCTAACATTTTTATTGCATGTACTAGTTGTAACTCATAAATTGCATCACTCTTAATTACATATGCCAACAACAATTATGAAATCAAGACAAATATGGTTGTGCATTTTGTTTTTATATAATGGTGACACTAAATATGAAGTTAAGAGAAATTCTCAATGCTACATAGCATCCTACATTCAAAAAAAAAAAAAAAAGATTAAGAGGGGCTTGCCATATCCTTGTGTGCATTTCAAATTATTTAGTAATATTTTATATATGTGTGTATGTGTATATATATATATCAAAAATGTATTTTTTTAAATTAAAATTAAAATTTTAAATATTTTATTAAAATAAATTTGTACAAAAATTAAAAAATTATTAAAATAGAGTAAAATTGAAATTCCATGTACCAAATTTAAGAGTGTGTCCAATCTTTTGTTCTTGTTTTTCATCCTTAAAATATATAGAGTAAACTAAGTTCAATTTTATTTTTAAAAAAATAGGTTTGAAACTGGTCCAAAACTAAAACTGCTTGAAATTGTAATAAGTTAAGAATCATAATTGAAACCTAAAACTAAAAATATAAATTATTTTGAATAGAATTAACTTTTGATTGTATCATTATATGATTTTTTTTTATAACTTTGGGAGAACATTACATTGTCAACAAAGAATATCAAATCATCAAATATTTTACTTATTAGGGCTCATGTAATTATGATAGTATATTTCATTAAAAAAACATAAAAACGAAGTTTTCCAATCACTTAAGCTTACAGTCCATGGATAGGAAGCCACTAAAGAGAATTAACAGTTAAGCTAAGTTGAGTAATTTGACATATCCATTTAATCTACATCAAGTACTCATAATTAACCTATAGTTAACAATTATTCCAATTGAAAGAAATTTGTTGCATATTAAAATAACCAATGTGTTTTCTAGCACACTTATGCTCACATTTTGAATAGGGATCATAGTCTCCCTTAGTTGGGATCATCTACCAACCTAAATTAAACTCAAAGTATGAATATAGACAATTGATGAATCTACATGTTTGATTGCTTCTTGTTAAAAAAAAGGATTTTCAATTGCTTGTGCCTTTATACTTTTGAGATGCAAAATAGAAGAACATGCTAAAAGGGTAACAATCATCTAAAACATTGCCATCTTTATTTCCATATAGCTAAGCATGGAAAATAATTCATTGAGAGGTTAGAGATAAGCCTTTTTTGACAATTCATGATAGCTAAGATAATAATAGGACACAAGAATAAATAATTTTCTTTTGCCACCACCCTTGTCATTTTTATTTGATGAAACATTCCTTTTTCTCTCTAATAAAGAGAGCTTTTCTTATTGCTTACTTGGGATGCAAGTGCTAAACATATTCATAATATTTGGCTAATTAGTTTTGCCAAAAAAATAATATAATATTCTAATGACTATGCTTTTCTTTACAATTGATCTTACATAGTAGTAATATAATGAAAAAAATTAAAAGAAAACTTCCTTTATTTGTAGTTAAAAATTAATTATTTTTTAAAAAACCTTTAAATTATACCATTAAGATAGCAACTAGAGTTACCTTAAATTGTTATACCATCTTTATCTGAATTTAAAGTTAAGAAGTTACTACTCATATACCTATTAGACTTACCCCTACAATGTGGCCCACTTAGTTAAAGAAATTAACAAACTTTCAAAAATTTCATTACAGATCATGGTCCAAATTATTTTGTATCTCAATCCTTTAAGAAGGGCCAAATATGAAGCCCACTTTTGTTCTTCAAGAACATGGACTTAGGTCCAAATATCAATCGAAGACATTGAATTAGGCCAAAAACATATTACAGCTAATTATTTTCAAAAGTATCTCAATCCTTAGACCTAATTCCTTGTGTGTGTATGTGTGTGTTTTTTTTTCCCTCTATGATATAAATCAATGAAAGCCACAAAAACTACTTGAGTGAAATTATTTCTGAAATCATAAAATCAATGGTGAAGGATCCTCTACTTTATAATAATGGCCACTATAAGGGTAGAGACAAAGCAACTAAAGTTGAAAATTAGCAAGGAGACATGCTCCATCAAGGTTACAGTGATGAAGCAAGGAGAGAGACTCTAGTAATATTATCTTTAGCACATCCGCAGGCTTTAGCTACTTGTCCACCATAAAAATCATAATCTCAATCACCATGAATCCCAGTGTAATGAGTTTAATTCTATAGGTATTGTCTCAAATCCATCACCTTTACTACCAAACCAATGGGTTTTCTATTTAATTTTTTCCTTTTCTCAAATCTTTCAAGAGGTTTTTAGGGTGCACATTTTTGTTGTTCAAATTAGGGATCAATTTTATTCCATTGGGTTGATTTTTCTTTTAGCTAGGGTTTGATGCTTGGTGGTAATAATAATTAATTGTTTAATCATCTTATTATCTTTTGATTTTTGTTTATATGTAACTTTAAGGCTATATTTTGTAAGCCATGGAATTATGTTTACGTTAATCTACAAAGTATTGGCTTAACAAAGCAGAAATCGTTGGAAATCATGGAAAGAAAACCTAGCTTTGCAAATTGTATTAGTACCATGTTGAATGAAGCATTGTATCAATCAAAGCTACTACTAAATGTCCATTCATGGTGGAAGATTTCTCTAAAAATATAATTATCTCACTAAAAACAAAGAGAGCTTGCTATTAGATCCATTTGTTTTGGAATGGGTTACTAAAAGTTGGAGTGAGGAAATGCTTTATATGGGTTTTATTGCACCATTAGTCATAAAGAATGATTAAACCTTGCTTATTGCACTTATGGTTTGGTGGGTAAGGGGTGGAAGGAAAAAAATGCTCAGGTTGTTCCTATATCCATTTTAGGATTTGGTGCTCTTTTTTGTGGCTACTAGGTTGCTTAATTGGTGTATCACTTTATTAATAATGATGGCACATATTCTTTGTTTTTGCAATAATTGATCGTTTAATTATTAAAATAAGTTTGATATTGATAGTGAGGATGCTTTGAGAAGAACTACAACTACTTCAGGAGCCTGGGTCATATGTTATGTAGCTAGATGATTGATCTAGCTAGAATTTAGTTAGAGTGATCTTAACATAACATTCTAAGCCCCACACATTCTTTCATATCATTGTACATATAATTTTTTTACAAGAAAATTTAAAATTTTGAAAAAAAAAATAATTTTTTGTCTTTGTGAGACCTAAAGTGATGAGTCAAATTCTAATTAGATCACACATAATATTTCCCTATTGGAGTTGTGCTAACCTAGGGGTATTGGCTATTGAATGGCCAATAGGAATGCTCCACCTATCCTCTACAAAATTTGAACCATAGATAATTTTTCCCATCTCTATAAGGGAACTTCCCATCTACCACCTCTCTTTCTCCTGTTAGGGCCTAAAACTAGAAACTAGCTTCTCCAACTAAAGAAGTCTTGTAAAGGAAGTAAGTAACAAATTGGCATAAGATATAAATAGGTTAGCAATTTATAAAATTTTATCAACTTAAGTCTGTAATTTCCAAATCATCTATAGAAAGTTGATAATTTTAGTAATTTTGTCCATTCAAACTTTCTTTTAATTAATCTATTAGTTGGTTGACATAACACACACAACCCACCATTGATTGGTGATCTCATTGACCTGACTCAAAAAGGAACATTAAAGAAAAATGAAATTGCCATTATTGCATCATTATTTCCATTTATGTGAACTTTTGTTTTGATGGATCTCAATTAAACTTTTAGGAAACAAGGATTTAGGCCACCTAAATAGGTTTCTCCACTAATGCCAAGCAATCCACTAATAATAAAAAAATATCACTTACTTTTTTATTAATGTTGTTTTCTCAAAATGTATGTATAGTTAGTTAGGTAAGACCATACCAATAAATTTTTGTAGAGGAATGCTAGCCCAAAAAAGGGTTATGTTGGTGTTTCCTATTAGTTAATATAATAAATAAATATTAATCATTCTAGTCTTCAGCTAAATAGCTAATCCCTCATAATTTTCATAATTTTGTAGCATGATCTTCAAACTATTAACCTGTAACAGCAAAGCAATGCTGCCACAGCCCCGAACCCATAAGGTCTATATAAGTAAGTAGTCCTTAACATCAGCCCCCACCAACTCCACCAACCCATCTCTCTCCAAGTGGTAAAAAACCAGAAGCCATTCAAATTCAATTGTTTTGACCATGGAAATCTTTATCTGACTCTCATTTGAGCCCCCATAATACTTTCTTTTTTTCTTTCTTTCTCTATTTTTTTTTCTCTTTTTGTTTTAGTCATTCTCTTTTTCATGTGCCATTTTTGTTTGGTATCTTGGAAATTTGGAATGGAACCTCCAAGAGAACGTTAGTAAATGAACTTTGTTGTAATTTTTGTTCATGGGTTATCCAATCTTTAAAAGAATTTGATCACCCTATGTGTTCTTGCTTCTTTTAGAAGGTAACAACTAGAGAAGTCAAAGGAAAAATGTTTTGGATCTGATTTATGGTTCTTGATGCTTAGAATCATATAATTTTTAAATCTTGATGTTTAATTATCACATCTATGTTCAGTTCCATACTTGCTTGAGTTTGAAGTGTTTTCTCATCATCATATGCCACTTTTCTTTTTTGGTTCCTTGGAAATCTTTATCTGACTCTCACTTTAGGTATGCATTAAATTAGTTGGCTTTAAGCATATGACAATGTATTTAATTTAAAAAAATTTAAAATTAACATATTTCATTTAGATTAATCATAATAATTCCATACCAAATTATTCTAGTAAAAGTGAAAATTCAACTTGATTGGCAAACAAACGCTTTAGATTTGGACAAAGAACAAGTGCTTTCCAAATTGGCACTTAGTTATGGCCACATTGTCTGATCCTTATGCCTTTAATCTAATAGTGCAGAATAGCTTTAATACCATTGATAGAAAATTATAGGAATGCTGTAATTTGATTAATTTGATAGAAACACCATACAATAATTAAGAAGCACAAACATAATAATATAAACAATGTGTTTTTATATAATCACAAATACCTAAATCTACCTAAACAATTAAATTCAAATTAGACTCAACTAAATAGACTTCTATCATAATAAACTCCTAATTTAGATAAACTTTTAATTTGGATTAACATCAATATCCCCTCTTAATCATGAATTGGTGATGCCTTCAATCCCAACATTTACTTTAACTTGACAAATGCCTTATTTTTTGGTGGATTCATGAGAATATTAGCCATTTGATTTTTAAACATGCAATAAACCAATTCAATATTTTTTTTTATCAATGTGATCTCTTAAAAAATGAAAATGAGTATCAATATGTTCCAAGTTCCAAAGGCATGTTTCAAGCCATGTAGTGCTTTCTTTGGCTTATACAACTTCTCTTCACTTCCTTTCTTCATAAAGCCTAGTGATTGCTTGACAAACACTTTCTTTTCAAGAGGACCTTTCAGAAAAGATGACTTCACATCCATCTAATGAATTTTCCAACAATTCTATGTAGCCAAAGCAATTATAAGTCTAATAATTTCCATTTAAGCAACAAGGGAGAAAAAATTATGATATTCATAGTCAAATCATTGTTCAAATCCTTTCAAGACCAATATTAATTTTTATCACTCTTCTTCTCCATTGGACTTCCTCTCAATCTTGAAGACCCACTTCATGTCAATAGTTTTCTAACCTTGTGGAATAATAGTAATCTCCTATGTATTATTCTTCTCAATTGCCTTGATTTCTTCATTCATGGCATTTAGCCCTTTGTATTTTGAAGTACCTCATCAAATGACATTGGTGCACAATTTATAAACATCTCCAAACGCACCTAACTAATTGTTAACAATTTCTCATAATCATTGTTAGGTATTATCTCATAATCATGCAATCTAACTAATTGTTAACAATTTTTCCTTGGTCTTTCATTCTCTTATAGAGCTTGTGGCATAGGACTTTGTCCACTAATTACTGAGAGTTCCCCATTTATAGTGGGGATTGTAGCTTGAGTTTCCTTTTCTCCCAAAATAGCAATTGGATATTTTTAAGAGTAATTTTGCTCCTCAACATCAAAGTTCCAAGCTTCATCTTTAGCAAAGGGCACATCTATGCTCATAGCTACCTTCTTCATTGCAGGATTAAATAGTTTATATCCTCCTTTTGTGTAGCCAGGAAAGATTTCCTTCAC
Organism: Rhizophora mangle; assembly: GCA_037832345.1. Taxonomy (NCBI): domain Eukaryota; kingdom Viridiplantae; phylum Streptophyta; class Magnoliopsida; order Malpighiales; family Rhizophoraceae; genus Rhizophora; species Rhizophora mangle. The sequence continues at coordinate 61,101 of JBAPLJ010002314.1, read as the reverse complement.
TTCTTTATCATTTAACTTTGTCCCTGTCTTTTTTGGAATGTAAGTATAAAAAATAGAACTAAACACCTTGAGATACCTTACATTATGCTTAAAAGCACTCCAAGCTTCTTTAGGAGTGATATTCTAAATACTTGTTATTGGAGATTGATTTAACAAGTAATCAAAACATAAAATGTCTTCTACCCAAAATGGATTGGGAACTCCTTAGGCCTTTAACAAGCTTCTTGCTATATTCATGAGTGATTTTTTCTTTCTTTTAGCAATTTTTTTATGTTATGAGGTATAAGGAGTTATGACTTCATACTTTATTCCCTATATGCTTTACAATACTCCTTGAACTCATTAGAAATATAATCACCACCTTTATTAATTCTCAAAATTTTAATATAATACCTACTCTATCTTTCAACAAAGGCCTTAAACTTTTTAAAATAATAAAACACCTTAAACTTTCTTTGCATGTAATAAATTAATGTCTTTCTTGTAAAATCATCAATAAAGGTAAGAAAATACCTATTTGTTAACATATGATAAATCACTTATTAGGCAACAAACATTAGAGTGGATAAGCTTGAGTGATTGTCTTGCACACCAATTCCTTGTCACAAAGGGTTGTTTACTTTGTTTTTCAAGAATACATACTTCACAAATCTAATTAGAATGATGTATCTTGGGCATGCCTTTTACCATGTTCCCTTGTGCAAGCATCTTCAAACTACAAAAATTCAAATGGCCAAAATGAAGATGCCATAACTAAGACTCTTCTTTGATAATAACACGAAGACAAGTATAAACGTTGGTGGCAATATCAACTTAAAATATATAGTTCTTTGTTAAAGGGAATTTAAGGATGAGTGTACCTTTCCCATCAAGAATTGAGAGACAATTATCACATAATTGTATATTATACCCCTTTCAAGCAATTGACCCAATTTGAATTTGTCACTCTTCATGTCTTTTACATAAAATATATTTGAGATGTAATTATGATCCCAATTCTTTAACTTGATAAGCATTTGCCCCTTTCTTATCACTAAAACACTACTATCATCAATAAACTTGATTGTGGACTAGATTGACTCATCCAGATCAACAAAGAGCTCTTTCTTTCCATAAATATGATTGGTACATTTGATGTCAAGGAACTGAGTATTGTAGCTTGGTGTTTCAAATGTTGTAGTAACCATCATAAGTGCTTCATTTCCATCATTTAAGTCTCCCTTCTGCATAATAAGCTATTTGATTATGCTCCTAAGACCTATACTCATTAGCATAATGACTATGCTTCTGACATAAGTAACACTTAACATGAGATTTGTCATCCCTTCCTTTACCACAGCCTCTTCCTTGGCCTTGACTCAACCTTTATATGATTTTTCTAATCTTTTTTAGTCATTGTATTAATTATCACCATCTCTATAGTTATAATAACCTCCTTAACCTCTACTATTATAGTAATTACTATAACATCCTTACCCTTTACCATGAGAAAAACCTTGCTTCTACTTTGATTGATCACTCTAATTACTTTTGGTAGGATCTTGACTTTGAAGTGCTTACTTTATTGGCTTCTCAATATGCTTCTCATTCATGTGATATTCATGAGCTTGCAATGTGCCCATTTTGTACATTAATTGACATTTAAGACAAATCATGTGCTTCTTTTCTAGCAACCACAATATGCTTATATTGCGATGTGAGTGCCCATAAGATCTTTTTAACTTTCATTTGATCATTTAGCTGCTCTACATAGATTCTCATTTGATTTATTAGGATAAGAACTCTACTTATATAAACTAAAACTAGTTCTAAAGCTTCCATCTACAAAAGTTCAAACTAACATCATAAAGTTTGAAGTTTTACCTTTTCAATTTTATCTACACCTTGGAAAGATGTCATCAAGATATCTTATGCTTGCTTTGATGATGTTACTCCTACAATCTTCTTAAAAATTTCTTCATTCACCCCCTGATGGATGAAATAAAGTGCCTTTTTGTCTTTCTTTTTTAACTCTTGGTAAGTAACCCTTTATGCTTTTGTGGTATTTGCTATGAGTTTTATAACTCCATTCTCTACAATACTCAACAATTTGTTATAATTCAACAAAACTTCCATTTGCATATACCATCAATTGTAATTTTTTCCACCCATGATGGGAACTGAAATAAGGATCATCTTGTTCATATTGAAATTCATGACACTTTTTAGATATGGTCCCCAAACTTTTGTTATTTACAATTTGTCCCAACATTTTAGTTATTTACAATCTAACCCCTTTAACTTTGGTTATTTCTAAATAGACCTTAAACATTTTTATTTTCAATTAGGCCTCTTAACTTTGACAAAACAACAATAAGGAGGAGAAAGCTTTTCTAGTGAGATAAAAACACGTTGGTGAGTTAAAGGGGTAAAGTAACAATTTCTAAGTAGAAATCATCAAGTTTGGGGCAACAACAAAAACAACAAAATTAAGGGTGGAAATTAATGGAAAACCTTTAGACTTTTATAAATCTATGACATTTAGAGTTTTTCCAAGGTGTATGTTGGCAAATGAAAAATCTCCAACAATGACAAGCAATGGTTTTTTTGACTTTTGTAAATTTAACAACTTTTATGATGGCTTTGGTAACTTCTATGATAATTTTGGCAAGACTTATGTGTTTTCTTTTGAGCTGAATCAAAAATGCCTACTGTGATACTGACTCTTGAATTAAACTACCTTTGATACCATTGATAGGGCATAATAGTTTTGACATCATTGATAAAAAATTATAGGAATACTATAATTTCATTAATCTAATAAAAATTTCACTCAATAACATGTCTTTATAGAATTAAACTACCTTTGATACCACTGAAGCACACACCTAATAATATAAACAACATGTCTTTATATAATTACAAACACCTAAATCTACCTAAATAGTAAAATTTAAATTGTACTTAACTAGACTAACTTAATCATAATAAACTCCTAATCTAAACTAACTCCTAATATGGATTAACATCAACATAATCTATGAGTTTTGTCAAATATCTATTGTAGGTTCAATATATTATACACATGTTTCTGATTGGGAATCTTTGTTGATTAATGTATTAGAATTAATGTTTGTGTTTGACTTTTGTTGAAGTGAGGCACCTATTAGGAAGCAAAATAAAGGTGCTCCATTTAAGTTTTGGTTCCTCTAATTTATTCTCTTGTTCTTCCTCTTATTAAGCTCCCCAAACAATTTTTTTTGGTACCTTTTCTTTCATTTTCTAGATGATTCACTACATTTGTTTTGATTTTTGATTTTCCAATGTTTGGTATGGGTGATTCTAGCATTTCAATTAGACTCTTATTATGCCATAGACTTGTTTTGATGGATTGATTGTTTGTGACTATGTTGGTTGGTTCATTTGCTCATGGTTTTTACATGTGTATCCTTTTCCAAACTTGTTACTTGTTTTACTATTTTGTTGATTTATTTATTTATTTTTAGAATGTGATTCCTAATTTTAATACTTTTCACTAAGTTTTATTTTTTTTACCATATTGTCAATTATTGAGCAAACACATTAGCTATCCTAGATGCCTTGGTTTTGGTTTAGATTTGTCTTAGGTTGTGGGGTATTAATTTGTTTTTCTATTAGCGATGAATGAAAATCAATCCATATCAAAAATTTATGTTTTTCATTGGAAGGATAAATGTGTGAATAGTTAGTAGTTACAATAGAAGTAATTGTTACAAATATGATGCCCATGCATACAAGTAGTTAGGAAAAATAAATGTTACAAATTGTTTGAGAATATGCTTTCCTATGTGTAAAATGACGTTGTTTTTAGCTTAATTCTTATGATAACTAAGTTGACTTAACTCAAAAGTTGACCTATTAGTATAATAGAGAGCATGACTACAAGGGTTAGCCAATGAACTATTTTCTAATTTTGGATATGATTGTATGCAAGGTTAGACCTCATCAACAAAATAAGGCAAATTCAGATAAAAGTGCAACGTGTAACTTGTAACATGATTATTACATATTACCTATTGGTTAATAATATGAGGCGGAGAATATATATCTAAGACTTCAACATTATAATAAGCAAAGTAATTAGGATTAGTGTTCCCTTAGTCCCCCCCAACATTTAACATTTCCATTGCATGTACTAGTTGTAACTCAAAAGTTGCATCACTCTTAATTGCATATGCCAACAACAATTATAAAATCAAGACAATTATGTTTCTAAATTTTGTTTTTATGTAATGGCGACACCAAAAATGAAACTAAGAGAAATTCTCAATGCTACCTAATAGCCTACATTCAAAAAAGAAAAAGAAAAAGAAAAAGAAAACATTGGTTGAAAGGGGCTTACTAAAACCTTATTTACATTTGAAATTATTTAGTAATATTTTGTGTGTGTGTGTGTGTGCATGTGAATGTGTACCAAATTGAACTTTTTTGCATTTAAATTAAAATTTTAAATGTTTTATTAAAATAAATTTGTATAGGAATGAAAAAATTATTAAAATAGAGTAAAATTGAAATTGCATGTACCAAATTCAAGAGTGTGTTCAATCTTTTGTTCATGTTTTTCCTCCAAATATATTGAATGAACTAAGGGCATTTTTATTTTTATTTTTTAAAAAAGAGGTTTGAAATTAGACCAAAACTAAAACTACTTGAAATTGTAATAAGTTAAGAATTATAATTGAAACCCAAAACTAAAAATATAAATTATTTTGAATAGAATTAACTTTTGATTGTATCAATATATTATTATTTTTATAACTTTTTGAGTGCATTATATTGTCAACAAAGAATATCAAATCATCAAGTATATTACTTGTTGACGCTTATGTAGTTATAATACTATATTTCACTAAAAAACATAAAAATGAAGTTTTCCGATCACTTAAACTTACAATCTATGGATGGAAAACTACCAAGAAACTTAAAGATTGAGTTGAATTAATAGATAGATATATCCATTTAATTTGCATCAAGTACTCATAATCAATCGATAGTTAACAATCATTCCAACTGAAATAAATGTCACATATACAAGTAACCAATGTGTTTTCTAGCATACTTAAGCTCATATGTCAAACAGGGATCAAGTCTCCCTTAGCTAGGATCAAATGCCAACCTAGATTAATTTTGAAGTATTAATATAGACAATTGATGAATTAAGACATTTGGTTGCTTCCTATTTAGGAAAAAAAAAAAGATGTTTGGTTGCTAATGTCCTTACATTTTTTAAATGTAAACTAGAAAAACACTTTGGAAGGATAACAATCATCTAAAACTTTGTTATCTTTTCTACTATATGCTAAACATGGAAAAGAATTTGCTGAGAGATCAGAGATTTGCCTTTTTTACCAACCAAGGATAGCTAAGATGATAACAAGACACAAGAATAAAGGATTTTTTTCTGCCACCACCCTTATAATTTTATTTAAGGAAACTCTCATTTTCTCTCCAATAAAGAGAGCTTTTGTTATCACTTACTTAGGATGCAAGTACTAAACATATTCAATGTCTTTGGCCAATTAGTTTGCCAAATAAATAATATAATCTTCCAATGACTATGTTTTTCTTTATAATTGACTTTACATATTAGTAATATAATGAAAAAATTAAGAGAAAACTTCCTTTATTTGTACTTAAAAATTAATTATTTTATAGAAAGCCCTAAATTATGCCATTGAGATAGCAATGAGAGCTACCTTAAATTATTATATCATATCCATCTAGATTTAAAGTTAGGAAATTACCACTTATATACCTATTAGACTTACCCTTACAACATGGTCCATTTAGTTGAACAAATTAACAAACTTTCAAAAATTTCATTACAAATCATGGCACAAATTATGTTGTATCTTAGTCCTTTGAGAAGGGTCGAATATGAATCTCACTATTGTTCTTCAAGAACACACACTTAAGCCCAAATATCAATTCAAGACACTAAATTAGGCCTACAACATTTTGACTAACATGATTTCAAAGATATTCCAATCCCTAGACCCAATTCCCTTTGTATGTGTGTTCTTTTTTATTTTTCTACAAAAGCCACCAAAACTACTTGAGTGAAATTTTTTCTAAAATCACAAAATCAACGGTGAAAAATCTTTTACTTTATAATAATGGCTATTGTAGGTGCAGAGATAAAGCAATTAGAGTCAATGATAAAAAAAAAAAGACATGTTGTGCCAAGGTTATAGTCATGAAGCAAGGAAAGGGACTCTAGCAATATTATCTCTAGCATATCCATGAGCTTCAAGTACTTGTCTGCTAGAAGAATCATAATCTCATTCACGTTGAAGCCCAGTGCCAAGAGCTCAATTCTAGAGGTACGGTCTTAAATCCATTACCTTGACCATCAAATTGATGAATTTTTTGTTTTCTTTTTTCTTTTTGTTGAATCTTCTAGGAGGGTTTTAGGGTGCACATTTTTATTGTGCAAATTAGGGATCAATTTTATTCAATTATGGTGATTTTGTTTTTAGATATGGTTTTGATTCTTAGTGTTAATAATAATTAATTGTTTAATCAACTTCTTGTATTTTGCTTCTTTGTTTAGATGTAACTTTGAGGCTATATTTTGTAAGCCATAAAATTATGTTTAGGTTGTTCTATAGAGTATTGACTTAATAAAAGAGGAATCTTTGGAAATTATGGAAAGAAAACCTAGTTTTCCAAATTGTATTAGTACCATGGTGAATGAAGAATTGTATCAATCAAAGCTACTATTAAATATCCATGTATAGTGGAAGAGTTCTCTATAAATATAATTATCTCATTAAAAAAAAGGGAGAACTTGCAATTAGATACACTTTTTTTTGGAATGGGTTCATCAGATTTAAAGTGGAGAAATGCTTTATGTGGGTTTTATAACACCATTGGTCATGAAGAATGATTAAACCTTGCTTGTTGCTGCACTTATTGTTTAGTGGGTAAGTGGTGGAAAAAAAAATGCTTAGACCATTGCTATATCCATTATTGGATCTAGTGCTCCTTTTTGTGGCTACTTGCTTTCTTAATTGGTGTATCACTTTATTTATAATGATAGTACATAATATTGGATTTTTCAATGCTTTATAGTTCAATCAACTAAAGTAAATTTGATATAGATAGTGAGGATGCTTTGAGAAGAACTATAGCTACTTTAGGAGCTTGGATCATATGTGGGAGAAGTTGCTAAAGTTATGAGAGATAAGGGTAGAAAGGTGGGGGATAGGGGTGGTTGGCCCATGGAAAACAATCAACAAAAATAGGGAAATGCTTACTTATTTAATGTCTATTTATATCTTACTTTGCTTCATAGGCAATGTGTACGGAGGTAGGCATGTTTGCTTTAAGAGAGAGGAGGGTCCATGTAACACAAGAAGATTTTGAGATGGTAATAGCAAATGTGATGAAGAAGGAGACTGAGAAGAAAATGTCATTATAGAAGCTTTGGAAGAAAACCAAATTAATAAATTATGCTGTTATGTTTCTTCTTTTTTTATTTTTTAAGCTCAGGGACAACTTGGAACTTTAAGAACATTAACCAATTAGTATTACAAGCATAATACGTGCAATATATGCACTTGACTCTCTTGTATGGGCCTACTTGCTGTCACGCATGTGATCTTGCTTTTTTGTGTATCATTTAGAAGGCTTAGGCTCATGGATATTATCCTATAATTTGAAGGACACATGCTAGTATCTTAAATGATACAATTCTCAATTTTGTCCTCTTGTATTTGTTCTTTGTGTGTGTACTTACATAATTACAAACTTTTATGCTATTGGACTTGTGCCTTATGTTGGTAATTTTTCCCTTTTGAAATTCTCACAATTTGAATTTCCAAGGCTTCCAAAGGAATTATGGTTAGAGAATGTATTTATATCCTTCTCTATTGTAGCTTATTTTGATTCTTTTGCAAAACCTTATTTTTTAGGTATTTTTGTACTATTAATCTAACTATTCATTTCCTACCCTCAATGGTCAAGTTATTTGAACCTTTTGAGAAAAGGTATAGAATTTGCTTCATTATAAACTAAAAATAATTTTTAGTAAGAATTCATATGATCTCTTATAAACTTATGTAGATTATAATTTGAAAAAATCTTAAATATATGAAAATTAAGTAAAACAAAACATGAGTCCCTCGAGAATTGTATGGATGCTTCTTTTTTCCCATTTTTTCCCTTTCTCCCTCATTCTAAAGGAGAAATGTTTTTTTTTTTTGTCAGTTTACATGGAAAAACCTTTCCCATGTTATATCAATCCACATGCAAAATAAGATTGGATAGGTTTGTTTAAGAAAAGGTTAGAGAAACAAAACTTAAAATCTAAATTAATCATTTTATTGTATTTCCATTATGAAAGTGAGGTACAATAGAAGACATGAAATCTCAAGATAAACAAGATGTGAAAAAACTTGTAGTTTTCTTTTTGATATCAAGTTTCACCCATAGTTCCTACACATATACTATTGATTTTTTTTCCAATATGCATTACAAATCCAAAGATGATAATGTAGGTGGCCATGTTTTATAGGTAGAGCTTTTGGCTAATGACAAAATGTTGGTGCACTCGTAGATGGGCAACAATCATGGTGGCAACTATCGCATCATCTAGGAATTTTTTTTTTATGAGGGATGAATTTGTTCATTATTGTCATTTCAGTAGCTCTGGTTAATGAGGGATGATGCTATTTATTTGTGGGACATGCGCAACTCAAAATTGCAGAAGTATTACTCAAAGGATAGTCCTAATAAAAGACTTTTCAAGTATCTTGCTTACTATTAAGGCACAATGACCTTATCATTCATAGTTTTCTCCTCCCCTCCCCCATCAAACCATATTCCATCAGTGGTCACTCCTCCTGTCTACCTAGACATGCCTCTACTAGTTGGTTAACTTGGATCGAGTGTTGAAGTTCATGGAGACCTAGCCAATGTTGGTGATGTTGGCAACCACTTCAACATTGTAGAATCAAGTGTCTAGGAGTCTGATGTTAGTGGAAGACAAATGAATACTTAAATTCTTTCCATAAGCCCTGAAGGTCCATTCTCCATAGTTCAGTCCATTTCCTATGAAGCCTCCTTACCCCCCAACACTTTCTTTTGTTAGTATCTTAAGCTTGTAAATCATGCAACCACTTTTGTTAATAGATTATCAAGTTAAATGTTGAGGAAGCCATAGGAGCCAAAAAAAAAAAAGAAAAGAAAAATGTGTGCATGTTGATGTCTTAAGTGATTTTTGGTGAATGTTTGTTGCTTAATGTTAGAATCTATTCACCACCTAATGTTAGGACCTTTGCTCATATGATAAATCTTTACATTTTACTCTTTAGCTTAACACCAAAAAAAATAATAAAAATAATAAATAAATAATACACACAATGTAATGTGGGATTATGCATGTAATGATAATAAATTGATAATTTATTACCATTTTAGGGTTAGAATTTTGTTATGTGGCTAGATGATTAATCTAGTCAAAATTTAGCTAAAGTGATCTTAACATAGCTTTCTAGGCCCCACACATTCTTTCTTATTCTTTATGAGGCTTGAAGTCATGTGAGTTGAATTCTAATTAGATCATGCATAATATTTCCCTATTGGAGTTGTGCTAACCATAGGGGTTGCTACTTACAAGTTACTAGCTATTGAATGGCCGATAGGAACACTCCACCTACCCTCCACAAAATTTGTACCATGTATCATTTTTCTCATCTCTACAAAGGAACTTCTTGTTTGCCACCTTTCGTTCTCTCGCTAGGGCCCAAAAATAGAAACTACAAACTAGTCTCACCAACTGAAGACTACTTGTAGAGGAAAAAAGTAACACAAATTGGCATAAGCTTATAAATAGGTTAGCAATTTATAAAATTTTGTCAACTTGAGTCTATAATTTTCAAATTGTCCACATAAAGTTGATAATTTTAATAATTTTGTCCATTCAGATTTTTCATTAATTACTCCATTAGTTGGTTGAGATAGTACACATACCCGCCATTAATTGGTGGTCTCATTTACTTGACTCAAAAAAGAACATCAAAGACCATATCAACAAATTTTTGTAGAGGAATTCTAGACCAAAGGGTTATGTTGGTGTTTCCTATTAGTTAATATATTAAATAAATATTAATCATTCTAGTCTTCAGCTAAATAGCAAATCCCTCATAATTTCAAAATTTTGTAGCAACAATCTTTGGCAAAGCAAGGTTGCCACAGCCCTGGACCCATCAAATGTCTATATAAGTAGTCCTTAACACGAACCGATCTCTCTCCAAGTGGTAAAAAACGAGAAGCCATTCAAATTCAGTTGTTCTCATTGGAGCCCCTGTAATGCTTTCTTTCTTTCTTTCTTTATTTTTGTTTTCTCTCTTTGTTTCTATCATTAACTTTTTCATGTGCCTTTTCTATTTGGTATCTTGGAAATTTGGAATGGAACCTCCAAGAGAACATTAGTAAAAGATCTTTGTTGTAATTTTTGTTCTTGGGTTATCGAATCTTTAAAAAATTTTGATCTCCTTATGTGTTCTTGCTTCTTTCAAAAGGTAACGACAAACAGAGTGAAAGAAAAAATGTTTTGGGCCTGATTTATGTTTCTTGAAGCTTAGAATCATATAATTTTTAAATCTTGATGCTTAATTATCACATCTATGTTCAGTTCCATACTTGCTTGAGTTTAAAGTGTTTTCTCTTCATCATGTGCCTCATTTTTGTTTTGGTTCCTCGGAAACTATGCAATGGAAACCATCAAACGAATGTTAGAATTTTATCTTTTCTATAGTTTTAATTTCTGGATGTCTCATCTTCAAAAGAATCTGACCTTTCATATTCTTCATTCTTTAAGAAGGTAATAAAGTGAAAAGAAAACCAAGTTCTTGATGCTTGGGAGAAATAAATTTGCAGTCCTGTTATTTGATTGCCAACATTGAATCTGATTTGTTTAAATTTCTTGTCAATTATTTTCCTCTTGCTTTTCTTTGAGTTGCTGTAGTCATGACGAGAAAGGGAAGCAAAGCATATATAAAAAAAATTCATGCTGTGAAATTAATCCTACTAATTTACAATTTTGATCCCTGCTTTTTTTTTTTTTAAGATTTTGTTGTTTTTGGTTGGTTGCTATAGATTTTCAAATTGACAGCTTGAAGAAATTCCATGCGTATTTGTACATCAATAATGGCAGAATCGGTTGATCAAATGTTGGCACAAATGAATTTGGCAAAGGAATTTGGGGCTGTCCTTGTCAAAGTTCGATTGGATTTCTTAAAAAATTTTAATCCAAGGCAAGATCTTGAGACCTTGATTAAACAAAGTTGTTTACCCATTCTTGCCACTTAAAGGTAATGAATCATAAACTGATTGTATGACGTTTGTTCTGAATTGTATTTGGTATGTGCAAGGACTTTGTTTTGGCTATTCAACATGTGTGTAAGTATAGCATATATAAACAAATTACTTTTGAGCGGTGGTTGTAGAGAACTAGTCTAACTTTAAGTCAAGGGAGAAAGATAAAATTTTCCTATCTATCCCTCTCTCCTTATATATATATATATATATATATATAAAAAAATATTGTCTTGATAAAAAAAATTATATGTTACCTAAAGTATCTCATATTATCGTTAGTTTATTTTTAACTTGTTAACTTGCATTATAGTTTCAAAGAAAGTTCTTTATTCTTCATTTAAATTAAAATATTTTTCTACAATGTAAAAATTTATATACAAAGGTTTCATAGCAAATTAAATAATGAAATATGTTATTGGTTTCAAATTTGGTTGAAAATTAAATAATCTAATATTTTTGCCAAAATGATATTTCTAACAAAAAGAAAAGATCCATCAAATACATATAGTAATATTATTTTCTTTCTTTATTTTATTTTTGGAAAAGTAAAGTAACAATTAAAATTAGGTATGCATTAAATTAGTTGGCTCTAGACACATGACAATGTATTAAATTTAAAGAAATTTAAAATTAACACATTCTATTTAGATTAACTTTAACAATTCCATCTTATATTGTTCTAGTAAAAGTCAAAATCCAACTTGATTGGTAAACAAACCCTTTATATTTGGACAATGAACAAGTGCTTTCCAAATGCTTTCCAAATCGACTCTTAGTTATGGCCTCATTGTCTAATCCTTATAGCTCCAATCTAATAGGGCACAATAGCTCTAATACCATTGATAGAAAATTATAGGAATACTATAATGTCATTAATATGATAAAAAACACCACAAAATAATTGAGAAGTACACATATAATAATATAGACAACATATTTTTATATAATCACAAACATGTAAATCTATCCAAATAGTCAAACTCAAATTAAACTTAACTAAACTAACTTATATCATAATAAATGCCTAATCTATATTAACTTCTAATCTAGATTAACATCAACATCCCCCCTTAATCTTAATTTGGTGATGCTCTCAATCTCAACATCTGTTTCAACTCGACAAATGCTTCATTCTTCAAGAGATTAGTGAGAATATCTACTTGATCTTCAAACTTGCAATAAACTAATTCAATCTCTTTTTTATCAACTTGATCACTTAAAAAATGAAAACAAGTATCAATGTGTTTGTTCCATGCTCTAAGGGCTTGTTTCAAGCCATACAGTGTTTTTTTCAGCTTATACACTTTCTCTCTTCACAAAGCCTGGTGGTTGCTTGACAAACACTTTATCTTCAAGAAGACCATTGAGAAATGATGACTTCACATCCATCTAATGAATTTTCCAATGATTTTACATAGCTAAAGCAATTATATATATGATAGTTTCCAATTGAGCAACATAGGAGACTATCTTGTGATAATCATAGTCAGGTCATTGATCAAATCCTTTTGTGACCAATCTCGCTTTATATCTCTTTACTTTTCCATTGGACTTCTTCTTAGTCTTAAAGACCCATTTCACTTTAATAACTTTCCAACCTTGTGGAATAGTAGTAGTCTCTCATGTAATATTCTTCTTAATTGCCTTTATTTCTTCATTCATGGCATTCAACAACTTTTTATCTTGAATTGCCTTATCAAAGGCATTGTTTCACAATCTGCAAACATAGTAGAATGCACAAAATCCCCATTATCATCAATAACATTATTAGGGATTATTTTATAAACTTGCTATGTAACTGATTGTTAGAGATTTCTCCTTGGTCTTTCATTCTTTTGTAAAGCTTGTGTTATAGGATTAATTGCACCAATTGGTGAGACTTCCCATTTATAGTGAGGATTGTAGCTTGAGTTTCCTTTTCTCCCAAAATAGCAATTAGATCTGTCTTTAAGAGTTATTTTGCTCCTTAACATCAAAGTTTGAAGCTTCATTTTAAACAAAGGTCACATCTTTGCTCACAATTACCTTCTTCCTCATTGGATTAAATAGCTTATATCCTCCTTTTATGTAGCCAAGAAAGATTGTCTTCACTCCTCAATCATTTAGCTTTGTCCTTGTTTTTGCTAGAACATGAGTATAAGCAATAGAACCAAACACCTTAAGATGCCTTACATTAGGCTTAAAAGCACTCCATGCTTTGTTAGGAGTGACATTTTGAATACTTATTGTTGGAGATTTATTCAATAAGCAAACAGGACACATAATAGCTTTTACCTAAAATGGCTTAGGAACTCCCTTGGCCTTTAACAAGCTTCTCACTATATTCATGAGTGATCTATTCTTTCATTCAACAACTCCATTATGTTGTGGGGTATAGGGAATTATGATTTCATGCTTTATTCCTTGTGTGCTTGATAATGCTCTTTGAACTCATTAGAAATGCACTTATCACCTTTATTAGTTCTTAGAATTTTAATATAGTACCCACTCTATCCTTTAACATAAGCTTTAAACTTCTTAAAATAATCAAACACCTTAGACTTTCTTTGCACATAATAAACTAATGTCTTTCTTGTAAAATCATTAATAAAGTAAGAAATGCCTTTTGTTACCATTTGATAAAACACTCATCGAGCCATAAACATGAGAATGGATAAGTTAGAGTGATTGTCTTGCATGCCAATTCCTTGTTACAAAAGGTTGTTTGCTCTATTTTGCAAGAATAAATGCTTCATAAATCTGATTAGGATGATGTATCTTAGGCAAGCCTATTACCATGTTCCCTTGTGCAAGCAACTTTAAATTGTGAAAATTCAAAAGACCAAAACAAAGATGCCACAACCAAGACTCTTTTTGACAATAGCACTAAGACAAGTATAAACATCAATGGCAATATCAACTTGAATCATCCAATTCTTCATTAAAGGGGATTCAAGAATAATTGTACCTTTCCCATCAAGAATTAAGAGATAATTATCACATAATTGTATGTTATACCCCTTTTCAAGCAATTGGCCCAATCTTAATCAATTGCTTTTCATGTCTAATACATAAAATATATTTGAGATGTAATTACAATCCCTATTCTTTAACTTGATAAGCATTTGCCCCTTTCCATCACTAAAACACTACTATCATCAACAAACTTGATTGTAGAATAGATTGACTCATCAGGATCAACAAAAAGCTCTTTCTTTCTACACTTATGATTGGTACACCTAATGTCAAGGAATCAAGGATTATAGTTTGGTGTTTCAATAGTTATATAAACTATCATAAGTGCTTCATTTCCATCATCTAAATCTCCCCTTTGTGCATAATGAGCTATCTAATTATGCTTCTAAGACTTGTACTTACTAGCATAATGACTATGCTTGTGACATAAGTAACACTTAACATGAAATTTGTCATTTCTTCCACTACCATAGCCTCTTCCTTGGCCTCAACCTCAACCTCTGAATGATTTGCCTAATCTTTTTTGGTCATTGTTTTGATAATCACCATCCCTATAGTTATAGTAATCTCCTCAACCTTTATTGTTATAGTAAATACTATCATGTCCTCATGTTATACCATAAGAAGAACCTTGCTTTTGCTTTGATTGAACACTCTAATTACTTTTAGTAGGAGCTTGACTTTAAAGTGCTTGCTTTACTACCTTTTTAATGTGCATCTCATTCATATGCTATTCATGCACTTGCAATGTGCTCGTTACATCAACTGACATCATATGCTATAACGACCACAATAAGCTCATATTACGATGTGAGCATCTACAAGATTTTTTCAACTTTCATTGGATCATTCAGCTACTCTCCATAAATTCTCATTTGATTCAGGGCAAGAACTCTTGGTGAGTAGCACTTTATGCTTCTGTGACATTTGCTATGAGTTTTATAACTCCATTTTCTACAATATTAGTAATTCATTGTAGTGAAACAAAACTTTCATTTTCATGCACCATTGGTTGTAATTTTTCCCATCCAAAACGGGAATTGAAACAAGAATTGTGCTATTCATATAGAATTTCATGAATTTTTTATCTAGCCCTAAAATTTTGTTATTTGTAATTTGTCCCAAAATTTTTGTTATTTACAATTTAACCCTTTAATTTTTGTTATTTTTAATTAGACCCTAATCATTTTTATATTTTTAATTAGACCCCTTAACTTTGACAAAATAGTAAGAAGGAGCAAGCTTTTCCAACAAGAGGCAGTTTTTTGTGATTTTTCTAACTTCAACAACTTTTGGGGTGGCTTTGGCAACTTTTGTGATAATTTCGGCAAGACATATATTTTCTCTCAATTCAAATTACAAATGCCCAGTATGATATTGGCTCTCAAATTGAACTAGCTCTAAAACCACTAGTAGGCCATAATAGTTTTGATACCATTGATAAAAAATTATACAAATACTATAATTTTATTAATCTAATAAAAATACCACACAATAATTATAAAGCACACAAATAATAATATAGACACCATGTCTTTATATAATCACAGCCACCTAAATCTATACCTAAATAGTTAAATTCAAATTTGATTTAACTTAATTGACTTCTATCATAATAAACTCTTAGTAGGGATTAACTCCTAATATGCATTAACATCAACACAATTAGTGAGTTTCATCAAATATCTATTGTAGGTTTGTCATATTATACCCATGATTTTGTTTGGGAATATTTGTTGATTGATGCATTAATTTTGTGTCTAATTTTTGTTGAAGAAAGGGGCCTCTTAGGAAGCAAAACAAAGGTGCTCCATTCATGTTCTTGGTTCCTCTAATTTATGCCTTTATTCTTCCTCCTATTAAACTCCCCAACAATTTTTTGGTGATATTTTTTTTCTTTCATTTTTTTGGATATTCACTACATTTGTTTTAACTTTTAATTATCTAATGTTTGATTTTTATGGATGCTTGTAGTGTTTTAGTTTGACTCTCATTATGCCATAGACCCATTTTGAGGGATTGATTGTTTATGGCTATGTTGGTTAGTTCATTTGCTCATGGCTTTTACTTGTGTATCCTTTTCCAAACATGCTGCTTCTACTATTTTGATGATTTATTTATTTCTTTTTACAATGTGATTCTTGATTCTAATACTTTTCATTAAGTTTTTTCTTTTTTACCATATTGTCAATTATTAAGCAATCATATTAGCTATTTGAGGTGCCTTGGTTTTGGTTTAGACTTTTCTTAGGCTGTATGGGTATCCATTAGCTTTTTTATTAGCAATGTATGAAAATTAGTCTAGATCAAAAAAATCATGTTTTTAATTAAAAGGATAAATGTGTGAATGGTTAGAAGTTGCAATTGAAGTAATTGTTATGGATATGATGCCCATGCATACAAGTAGTTAAAAAGAATAATTACTATAAATTGTTTGAGAATAAGCTTTCCTATGTGCAAAATGACATTGTTTCTAACATAATTCTTTTGATCATTAAGTTTAAAAGAATGGAATTTTGGTAAATGAATTTGCATTAACAAGGTAAGAGGAAAAGGGGATTTGGGGTTGAATTTTGGAGAATTCCCATTAACTAATGTTAATTATAATGCACTTCATACGCAATGCATGTAATTATTAATTTGGAACTTGCAAAGTACTAGTCCTATAATTATCTCAAAGACAATCCCTCTATTATTCCTAAGCTTCTTTTATTTCTTTTTCCTTCTTGTAATTTTTTAATCTCCAAATGTTTCTTAGAAAACTAATAAAAAAGAAAAAATTTGATTATACACTAAGCTAATCATTAAAAATCAATGCAATATAATGTTACATATGCACTTAGAAATTTAGAAAACCCAACATTTTGAAGGACAAATGTGCCCATTTTGATTCATATACTTTGTGGGAATCAAAAAATTATTCCCTACAGAGGTATACAAGTAGAAAATTTGGACAGAACTTAAGGTCACATTTTTATGAGTTACCAATAATAGATCTACATATTTTCTTTAGAGATATTAGAGTGCTAGATAGGATATAACTAAATTATTATCAATTACTTCCAATGATGTGATGTTTCCATTTGAGCTTCCTATTGGTGAATGAAGACATGTATGTGGTTTTTAGGTTTTCTTTTTTTTTTTTTTTTGGATGCAATCTCAAGAGAAGCTTCTTGATTTCTTAAATAGAACTCCTTTGATGACTAATCTACACTTACTGCCTCCAATGCAATAATAAATCAGACATGAACAACTAATTGCTATACATTAGATAGATACATCTCTAATTAATTGAATACATAAAAATAAAATATGATATACATACATGTAATAAAATAAAATAAGTCACTAATTGAAATAAAATTGAGTATTATGTTATCTATCTAAACTTTAGTAATAACTAAATTTATTCTGAATTAATATTATTAATAAGGTGGGTATAAATTATAGTTAAACAACTAAACACGTCAACATCTACAACACAAGTATTAGCGACCATTTCTATCACAAAATGATGATAATTAATATTATATTATTTTATAATGATAATTATAGATTCTAGTGTATTTTACAAAAGTTTTCAATTGAAAGACAAGTCACCTTATTGGACTAATTAAACATTTTAGGGAAGCCACAAGGAGACAAGAATTGTATTATATTATAACATTTGAAGGATAATAAAATAAAGGAAAAAAAAATGTACCTATGAGATGATGGCTCGTGAGAACTAACTTAAGTAGTGGCTAAAGAGCTACCCATCTAAGTGAGGCTTAAACTTAGAGGCAAGGTGGTTGGTGATTGGGGAGTGACACATGATGTCATGAAATGATGATGCATCAATAGTCAACATGTGGAGCTGCCCAGTCTTTTCCTTTGTGAAGCAACCCAAAGCAATCCGAGATTTGGCCAATTTAGTCTCAACCTCAAATCTGATCTCTTCTTTCACCAGGACATTATTGTTTGCCTTATCCTTAGAGCCCATATAGTCATGCTCTGAGGACTAGCCAAAGAGAGGGGTTATCCTTTAATTTTTTTCTTAAGGAGAATTTCTAGGGAGTCATAAGATTGGCTAGTGTCCTAGGCTCTAGGAGAGGCATATGGTTGTCTAATCCTTTTGATGGATCATTAGATGACTGGCATAAACCATGATTAGTTTCTCCCCCTATAGATATCCTCCATCATTTACAATATGTCTTTCATTGCTAGTCTCTGATCAAGGACCATTGAAACATAAACCATGGCTATTTACAACAATTTTACCATCTCTTCCTCAATGTTATGGTGCCTCATCAACTCCATGCTAAACAACTTAGCCATCAATTCCTCCTAAACCACCAATTGGACCACCTAGGTAAGTCAATGCCTTCCTCACCCATTGAGGCTTAACTAGGTGCCTTGTCAATCAAGAGCTTGATGAGCAATATAACCAAACCATACACATTAATGATAGCCTACCATATGGCTAGAAGGAATGGAGGTTCCAAATAGTGGGTTTAGATGAAAGTCCAAAATCTAGGCATCATGGTAGGGCTAAAGCAATATGTTAACCAAAGCAATATGTTAGTCAATTTGATGTTGCCATGGTTCATTTTGCTTGCCATATAGAGGTGGGCCTTGCCTCTTATTGTGGTTAGTGCTATTCTCATTCTATTGCCCAATCTAATGGAGTTTGGCTTGAACCTCTACTATTTGTAATGTTGTTACTAAAGTTCTGGTTACTTAGTGTAAAAAAAAAATATTTTGTATAAGAACAAAAGAAAAAGGATAAGGATTTTGCTATAACCAATAAGAGAAAAAAGAACAAAAGAATTATATGAGCCTTAAATTTTGACAAAAAAATGGCACACACCTAGGTGAATGGTCAAAATGCCCTTCAAACAAATGGTTAAGGTCATATGGCTTACAAGTTTGCTACAATCAATTTGATTGACCAAAATTCCTAAAATTTATCAAAATAATTTTTTCAATAAAAATATATTATTTCATAAGTTAATAAAATTTTAAATTATAAAATATTTAAAAGAACAATAGAAAAAATGAATATTTAAAAAAATAACTAAAACCAAATTTCTCATTAATTTGAACTATATTAATCAAACTAGGTTTAATAATTTTTTCACTTAATAAAAAAAAATGACATTCCATACCCATTAAATAGTAATAGTTGTCAAAAATAAAATTATATTAGATACAACAACTATATTACATATACATGTCCCTTTATTATTATTATTATTATTATTAATTTATTATTATTATTATAAGAATGCAAACCAATGTGAGGCAAAGCCCAAAAAGTAAGGAGCTAGAAAGATTGGAGAGGCCAATGTTTTTGCCAAAGACATGCAAAGTGTAGCCAAATTGTCAAATTAAAATCTACAAAAACAAGAAACTACCCATTAAGGTCAAAGATCAATACTTGTTTGGAGAAGAAGACAATTGGAAAATGATTGGAAGAGAGATTGAGAAGAAAAAGAAAAATGCAGAGACATAATGCACTTAATTACTAGAATAAATGATGTAATAGCTATTAATGTTGCCTCTCTTTCACTTCCTTCTCCAAACCACTCATTTCACCACAATAGAAACAACAACCAAAAGAAAGAACAAAAACAAAAAAAGATTTTTGTGATGGAGACATTACTTGACATGACCTAGAAGATTTTAGGATTTGCCTATTGTTGAAACATTGTTACATGAGCTATTGTTAGCTAATTTGCAAAGAGGAAAAAAGGTCATATATCCTCTCATTCTTCTTACCAAAAGTTTGTTCTTTCTCTCCTCTATAGATAATATCAATTATGGCTTTTACACTGCTTTGGTCATGCTATAAGTAATTGATTTTCACAATTTTTTCAGGTTCCTTTGTATAGTTATCTATCTTTCTTCTCAAATTTTCTAGGCTAGAAGAGTAGTTTTTCTTTAGCAGAAGACATCCTTCCAAATGGTTTATCATTGGTACAATAGCCACAATTACATTGGCCATTAATTTTTGCTTAACCTTTGTTAATCTCAATCTACCACCCTTTATATAGCTGTCAACTTACAAATGGTGTCCGAGATAATTATATATATTTTTATGCATATGTCATTTATGTCTTAAAGCCATGTCCTAAAACAATCTGCCTAGTGTAATTTAGATTATTATTTTTTATGTAATTATTTTAAAGTTAAGGATGAATGTAGTAGTAACTTTGGTTGCATAGAACATTTAGAATTCTTCTATTAGTCCTTTTAATGAGTTTCTTCCATAGGCTTTATTAGTTGCACTCTTAAATTTTATTATTATTTGTTGTATTTTAATGTTGGTTTCTTAGTCTTTGTTATATTATTATGTTATTTACTATCAACTTTTAATTTTTTAAAAATAATTATTTGTTTATTTTGAATAAGATTATGATGACACTTATAATGTTATATTTTAATATTTTTTATTAGATTTCATCTATGCTACACTTTAACAGAATATAGTTATTTCCTAAGCTTCTCCCTCTTTAAAGAAAAACTGAATAAGGAGTAGTAAGCCATTGAATTTGCATCATTTGTGTCTATAATTGTACCATTTGACATGGTAACATGATGCAATCTATTTTTGTTACATGGAATCTAGTGACCTAATCTGATAGATGTCTATAAAAATAATTGAGCTAGCAAATTTGTTTGTGTCCCATTTGAAACATTCATTTAGACAAGCTTCTTGAATGCAATTTGTCTTAGGCCAATTATTTCAAGCTAAATTACATACATCTAAGACAATTAATACACCTATAACCATCTTCAAAATGGAGAAGCCCAATGCCCACCAAGTGTCTAGTATAAGTGATTGGTTCTTAACTTTGTGAAGTTAAATTAAAGATAAAATTTTTGTTTTTGGCCTTTAGTGTGTGGGTTTGGTTCAACTCCAAACTCTTTTTAAAGGGTATCATGGGCTTAGCCTTTCTTACTAGGCCTACTCATCCATAAATGGGCTTAGACCTTTGAATTTGTTCAAAAGGGGTTTAGGTAAGAGTTTATTATGAATATTCAAAATGTGTACTTGGTATTATACATATGAAAAAATTATTTTAGATAGTTGTTATAAATAACTAATTTGTGAACATTGTTTTAAGAAAGGAAGTAAGACCTTTTTTTTTTTTCCTCTATCCCTCTCTAATATAATAATAATAATAATAATAATAATAATAATAACAATAATAAAAATAAATTATTTTACAAAATATATTGTTTTCATAAAAAATTATTTCTTATTTCAAACTATTGCATATAATCATTAATTTACTTTTGACTTGTTACTTTACATTATGGTTTCAAAGAAAGTTAATTCTCTATTCTTTATTTAAATTAAAATATTTTATAATACTGTAAAAATTTATATACAAAAGAATTATATTAGATAATAAAAAATGTTATTGTGTTCAAATTTGACCAAAAAATAAAATAACCAAATATTTTTGCTAGTCTGATTTTCCCAAAAAAAGGAAAATTTCCATCAAATACATGTACTAATGACATTTTTCCTTTTGAAAAGTAAAATAACAATTAAAATTATTTATGCTTTAAATTAGTTGGCTTTAGGCATATGGTGATGTATTTAATTTAATGCAAATTAAAATTATCACATTTTATATTAATTAACTATAATTTTACATTTTGCATTATTTTAGTAAAGGTCAAAATCCAACTCAAATGGCAAACTAACCCTTTAGATTTGGATAAAAAAAAAACAAACACTTTCCAAATCAACACTTAGTCATGGCCTTATCATTTGATCCCTATGCCTCCAAGCAGTGAGTTTTTGTCGAATATCTATTGTGAGCCCATCATATTACATAGATGTTTCTACTTCAAAATCATTATTGATTGATGTATTGTTGATTAGAATTAATGTTTATGTTTGAATTTTGTTGAAGAGAGTGGCCTATTAACAAGTAGAACAAAGTTGCCCCATTTAAGTTCTTGGTTCCTCTCATTTATGCTTTTATTCTTCCTCCAACTAAACCCTTAACTATTTTTTTAGTGATTAATTTTTTCTTTCATTCTCTCTATTTTTGCTAAATTTTTCTATTTTTTTCTCTTTTTGCATATTTTTTAGGTCTCCAAACATTTCTTAGATAGCTAATAAAAAATAAAAATTTGATTATACACTAAATTAATCACAAAAATTTTATGCAATATAATAATGCATAAATACTTATAAATTTAGCAAAGCTAGTGTTTTGAAAGACAAACGTGCCTATTTGATTCACACGTTTTGTGGGAATCAAAAAGTTAGCCCCACTAAAAGTATGTGAGTAGAAAATTTAGATGCAACTTAAAGTCACTTTCTTACATGTCAATCATAATATATGTATGTATTTTCTTTGGAGATATTTATGACATTGAAGAGTGCCAGATAGGATATGACTAAATTATCATCAATTAATTACAAAGAGTGCTAGACATGCATGTTTTCAAAACTCTTCCAATGGTTAATGCACACTTATTACCTCTAATGTAATAATGAATGTGGCATTAATGATTAATCTACTATACGTTAGATCAACACATCTTTAATTCGTTGAATACATAAAAATAAAACATGATATAAATACATAAAATAAAATAAAATAAAATAAAAGGTCACTAATTGAAAAGAAATTGAGCATTATGTTATTTATCTAAATTTTAGTACTAAATATTATTAATGAGATGAGCATAAGTTATAGTTAAACAACAAAATACATCAACATTTGCAATGTAAGCATGACCCATTATTTTGTCACAAAAATATTTCTTAATCATATTTATACATTATCACTAATAATTTATTTTCTAAGCTTAGTAATGATGATAATCAATATTATATGTTATTACAATGATAATTACAAATTCTAGTGTCTTTTAAAAAGTTTATCACTAAAAGAAACATCATTAGATTAGACTAATCAAACATGTCAATGGAGCCCTAAAAAGGCAAGAACTAAATTATATTACAACATTTGAAAGATTAAGAAAAAAGGTGAAATGAAAAGGAGATGATGACCCATGAGAACTAACCCAAAGAATGGATAGAGAGCTACCAATCTAAGTAGGGCTTAGACTCAGAGGCAAGGTAGCTAGCAATATGGTAGTTCTACATATTGGCAATCAACATACAGAGCTGCCTAGCCTTTTCCTTTGTAAGGCATTTTGAAAGAAACCAAGATTTGACCAATTTAATCTCAGCCTCAAATCTAACCTCTTATTTTCCCAAGATGTCAAAGTTTGCCTTATTCTCAAAGCTAATGTAGTTGACCTCTAAGGACCAACCAAAAAGAGGGTTCCACCAATTTGGGAAGGTGAAGGAGTTTTCTAGTTGTTTGGGTCATCATTATGTATACTGGATGAGGTGGCAAATGGTTAGACCATTGTAGGTCTCAGATGAAGGATATTAATAGCCATTTTTGAGGTTTTATTGATTTTAGAGAAAGGGGATTTTGTGATGGGTTCTTCTTTAATGGTTTCTTGGTGTTTTGGATAATATTTGAAGGGCATTTAAGGAAAAGGAAAGTTAAGGGCTTAGAGGGGCCCATGCCAAGATAGAAATGTTGAGAAAAAGGATAAGATAAATATGTGGTGATGTTTCATTTTGGCATATGGTGGTCATATGGGCTACTACTTATTGCATTTTGATTGACTATTCCACTTCCTTTGGTGTTTTTCATAGTGCCTATGGTCCAATTGCAATTTTTATTTTTTTAATTTTTTACATTTTTAGCAAAGGGGGCTGGCTCATTTGCTCATGACTTTTACTTGGTCTATCCTTTTTCAAATTAGTTGCTTGTTCTATAATTTTGTTCATTTATTTATTTATTTTTAGAATATGATTTGTGATTCTAATACTTTTCACTAAATTTCTTTACCATATTGTCAATTGTTAAGCCTTAGTTTTGGTTTAGACTTTTCTTGGGCTATAGGGGCTATCAATTTGTTTTTCTATTAGGGGTGTATGAAAATCAATTTGGATCAAAAATTAATGCTTTTCATTAAAAGGATAAATGTGTGAATGGTTAGCAGTTGTGAATAATTGTTGCAAATATGATGGCCCATATGTATAAGTAGTTAAAAAAAATAATTATTACAAGTAGTTTATAAATATGCTTTCCTATGTGCAAAATGATGTTGTTTCTAGCATGATTAAAAATGAAATTATTTTAAAGGAATTTTCATTAATGAGGTAAGTGGAAGAGGGGATTTAGAGTTGAGTTTTGGAGAAATCCCATTAATTGATGTTAATTTTAATACATGTCATCTACAATGTATGTAATTATTAGTTCAAAACTTTCAAAATAATAGTCCTATAACTATCTTAATTGTAACCTTTGTATTGTTCCTAAATCTCTTTTATTTTCTTTTCCTTCTTGCATTTTTTTGGGTCTTTAAATGTTTCTTAGACAGTTAATAAAAAAGAAAAAAGTTCAATTATACATTAAGCAAATCACAAAATTTTTTTGCGATATAATGATGTATATACATTTATAAATTTAGCAAAACCAACATTTTAAAAGACAAATGTCTCTATTCTAATTCACTTACTTTGTGGGAATCAAAAAGTCCTTCCTAACAGAAGTATGTGAGTAGGAAATTTGGATGGAACATAAGGTCACTTTCTTATGGATTAGCAATAATAGATATACATATTTCCTATGGAGTTATTTACAACATTAAAGAATGCTAGATAAGATGACTAAATTACTATCAATTACATACAAAGGTATGATGTTTCCATCTGAGCTTCTTATTGGCAGATAAAGACATGCATATGTTTAGTGGATTTTATTTTTTTAGATGCAATCTCTAAAGGAGCTTCTTGATTTATTGATTATAACTCCTCCAATGGCTAATGTACACTTATTGCCTCTAACACAATAATGAATGTGACATTAACGACTAATCTACTATATATTAGATCAATGCATCTTTAATTAATTAAATACATCAAAATAAAATGTGATATAAGTATATGAAATAAAATGAGAGTAAAGGTTGCTAATTAAAATGAAATTGATCATTATGTTATCTATCTAAATTTGAGTAATAATTAAATTTATACATAAGTAATATTATTAATAAAGTGGGCATAATTTATAGTTAAGCAACTAAATATGTCAACTTCTATGATGCAAGCATCACACACCATTTCTATAATAGAAATGTTTCTTAATCATGTTTATGTTATTACTAATATATACCATTTCCTAGGCTTAGCAATGACGATAATCAATACTATATGATATTACAATGATAATTACAAATTCCAATGTCTCTTAGAAAAGTTTACAACTGAAAGAAATGTCAATAGATTGGACTAATCAAACACGATAATAAAGCCCTAAGAAGGCAAGAACTAAATTATATTACATCATTTGAAAGATTAAAAAGGGGGCAAAATGAAAAGGATAAAAAAATTACTTATGAGATGATAACCCATGAGAACCAACCCAGAGAGTGGTCGATGAGCTATCAATCTGAGTGGGCTTGAAACTTGGAGGAGAGCTAGCTAGTGATAGGAGAGTGATACATGGCATCATGAAACGATGATGAGTTGGTAGTCAATGTGCAAAGCTGCTTAGCCTTTTCCTCCACAAAGCATCCTAGAGGGAATCGATATTTAGTGAGATTTGGCCGATTTAGTCTTGGCCTTGGATTTGATCTCTTCTTTCCTTAGGACATCATCATCCACCTTATCCTTAGAGCCAATGTAGTTGGCCTCAAAGGACTAGCCAAATAGGGGGGATCCACCAATTTGGCAAGGGGAAGGAGCTTTTCTAGTAGTTTGGGTCATCTTTATGGGTGCTAGATGAGGTAACACATGGTTGAACAATTACAGGTCTCAAATGAAAGAGATCAGTAGCCATTTTTGGGTTTTTATTGATCTATGGAGAAAGGTATTTTTGTGATGGGGTTTTCTATAATGGTTTTTTGGTGTTTTAGGTATTATTTAAAGGGCATTTGGGAGAGGGAAAGTTGAGGACTTAGAGGGGCCCTTGCCAAGATGGAAAAAGTTAGGAAAAAGGATAAGATAGACACATGGTGATTTTTCATTATGGGATATGGTGGTCATGTAGGCCATTACTTATTACATTTAATAGGCTATTTTGCTTCCCTTGTTGTTTTTTTGTATAACTTGAGGTCAATTTGCAATTTTTATTTTATTTTATTAATTATTTTCTAAGTAAAGGGGGCCAATTTGCTTCACTAGAAAGAAATTTGCAATCGCATCCATTCAAGAGTCTCATCATATTCTTATCTTGTTGATCAAGCCTTCTAATAATTGATGTTAATTACAATGCTTTAGTGTTAAAGGCAAAGAATGTAATTATTAATTTTGAATTTTCAAAAGAATGTAACAATTATCTTAATTGTTACCTTTATATTGTTTTGAAACTTTTTCTATTTCTTTTTCTTTTTTGTGTTTTTTAAGATTTCTAAACATTTCTTAGACAATCAATAAAAAAAGAAAAACTCGATCTTATACTAAGTTAATTACTAAACTTTTGTGCAATATAATAATGTATGTACACTTAAAAATTTAGCAAAGCCAACATATTGAATTACAAATGTGCCCATTTAGATTCATGTATCTTTTGAGAATCAAAAAGTTAGTCCCAACGAAGGTATGAGTATAAAATTTAGATAGAAATTTAGTTTTCTTTCTTATAAATTAGTGATAATAGATGTATGTATTTTCTTTAGAGATATGTACAACATCTAAGAGTGCTAGATACATATGACGAAATTATAATCAATTACTTACAAGGGTGCAATATTTCCATTTATGTTTCCTATTAGTGTAGAAAGACATGCATGTGGATTTTGGTTTTTTTTTTGGAAGCTTTCTTGGAAGGAGCTTCTAGATTAGAACTCCTCCAATGGCTTGTCTATCACTATGCTACAAAAAAAAAAGTTGGTATCTTTGAACAATCAAACATTGCTAAAAGGTTGTGCTCATTTAAGTAATAATGCCTATCTAACTATTGTTACAATCCATATATATAATCCCACAAACATATAATACACATGCACATCTTTCATGTTGATGTCAATAGGCCACAACTTAGGTTGAATTTATTAAAATTAAAATTTAGCTATTTGAGAATTGTTATCCAACTCAAATATAATTTAATAAATTTAGTTGCAAAATTGGAATTTTCTTTTCTAAGGTTCAAGGTTAAAAGAGTACTACAAACATGTTCACACAAGTTGCTTTATATTGAACCATGAAATTAAAATTTTACCTTTATATCTGTTGTTGTAAAAATCAAAATTTAAATGACAAATTCTTAATGCAACTTATCATTTTTTCACATACTAAAATTACTTGGTTTGTTTTTAAAAATTATTAGGATTAGTACTTAAGTTAAATTTTTGTTCTTTTCGACTCTTACATATTAGGAAAGGAACAAATGCAGTAAATATATAATCATAGTTGCAATTTTGAGTTGAAAGTTCTTACAAGAAGGGTGCTTGGTGAAATTAAATTGGGTGGGTCCATTGTAATCTTTTAACAATTGTAGGCCATCGATCAGCAATTTTCAACACAATCCCAATAACTTTGTTAGGTGGACTTTGAACTTACATATGAGTGAGGAGAGGGATAGGCCTAGTCTTTACCTAGTTGGTCTCCTTAGTTGCAATCTAGTGGTGCTTGCATGATAGTTTTCCACTTCAAGATGCATTCATTTTTGTAGTCTTGGGCTACATGACAAGCTCACAATCTTTTTATTTCTTATTTATCCTTTTTCTTCTCTCATTCCTTTTTTTTTTGTCCTTTAGACAATTTTTTGTACTTTATATATATATCTATTAATTTTTTTAAAACCTATTAAATTTAAAATTAAACTAATTGTTATTATTGTTGCATTTGATTAAAATCCATTAGAATATGCTACAAGTGATATACATAAAAATTTAATTTCTTTTTTATAATCCTCTCCTCTAAATCATAAAAAATATTCAAATTTAAATTTAAATTTTTATCTCACTCAAAAAAATAAGTTAAAATTTAAGTTTAGTAAAAGAATATTTTATTGGCCAATAACTAGTGACCCAATCCCTATTGGGATATGTAGCTAGTTCTGATTACATCTTGTGGGTTCAAAGCTTATGATAGGCCTAGTTGCTTTACTTTAATAGACAAGGCTAAAATTTCTAATTTATAAAGTTATCCTCCAAAAGTTCTCCTGGAAAGAGAAGTTGTAGTCTTGATTCTTGGATATTGCATGGTCTTTGAGATCATTGTCTTTATGGGCTTCACTTGAATTCCTATCATCAAGCATCTATCTTGATTACAGTCTCAATTTAAATATTCTAACTAATCTCGATATCAAATCATTGAAAGAGTCATGATAGGTGGGCTAAACATCTAACTTATTCATTCTTAATTTGAAAGTGTGAGTGATAGGAAATCACAAAGGTGGACTATGATGATACTTTCATGTTTCCTCCATGAAAGCCCATTAACCTAAGGACTTTGAACTTTTGCTTCCATTTGGGAAAACACAGCCTCTCATATTTAACAAGAGGGAAAATGTAAATATCAATGCATAATATTAGCATCTTCTTAAAAATCTTTTTCTTTATACAAGCTAGTTGCTTAGATTGAATTGCTTTTCTAGTGTAATGACAAGGGATTTCTTAAAGATGGTTGCTATTGGATGTGATAATATGTCACATAAGACAATCCTTTGTCTAAAAACTTATTTTGGGGCTAAGAAAAGAGAGAAAGAATGATTGAACTACATTGGAGACCACTTCGTGTGAATTGTTAGTCTTATATTCTTTTACGTGTATTGTACACTAATTTTTTTTTTTTCACATGAAATTGAACTACATTTATTCTAGCTTGGGTTTCTTATAAACTTCAAATCACAAGCCTTTGTAATTGAATAGTTAGGATAATTGCCTTCCAAGAAATAGACTCGAGTTTGACTCTCATTAAAAGCAAGAGGACACTTTTTGTTAAAATCCATTACAATTCAGAATGCATTGGTCTCTCTCTCCCATACACACATTGCACACACATACAGAACATTATCTCCTTCCAACTCACTTGATATCTTTCTAGGCTATGGATTCTCTTCTTCTCACCTCGACACCAAACCCACATTTCTCCAATTCAAGACCCATAAATTTTCATGAAACATTGCTCCCGAAACCTAAATTCTGCCAAAACTAGATGAATTTTACTTCCATAGCATATCATCTCTATGTAAACAAGGCCAAATTTGAGTAGCTTTGATGCTACTCAGCCAGATGGATTTTGATAATCTACTAGTCGGACCTAACATCTACAATGAGCTACTTCAAGGATGCATGTGCAACTGAGCTCTCTTCATAGGGTAGCAAATTCATGCTCAAATTATCAAAAACTGATTTTATATTTGCAAAATGAGTATATAAAGACAAAATTGCTAATCTTTTATGCAAAGTGAGGTGTTTTAGAGATTATGGATGGGTTGTTTCAGAGATTGCAGGTTAAGAATGAGTTTTCTTTGGCTACTATTATTGGCTTGCATTGTAGAATGGGACTCAATGAAGAAGATTTAATGGGTTTCTGTGGGATGATCAAGAATGACATTTTGGCTAACAACTTTGTTATGCCTAATGTGTTGAAAGCTTGTAGTGCTATGCAATGGATTAGGTTTGGTAGGGCAATTCATGGATATTCTACAAAGAGTTGATTGGATGGATGTGGGTTTGTTTCTAGCAGTCTCATGAATGTATATGGAAAATGTGTGGTTCTCAAGGATGCAAGGAAAGTGTTTGATAATATGCTTGACAAGAATGTAGTTACATGGAATTCGATGATTGTGAGTAATGTTCAAAATGGGTTTTACGAGGAAGCAATTAGGACATTTCTTGATATGTGATTACAAGGTGTTACACCCAATAGAGTTACTTCGTCTAGCCTTCTTTCAGCTTCATCTAATTTAGGTGCCATTGAAGAGGATAAGCAAGGGCATGCAATTACCATTTTAGGTGGACATGAATTGGAAAATATCTTGGGTAGTTCAATTTTAAACTTTTACACTAAGGTTGGATTGACTAAGGATGTTGCGTTTTGAGAAAGATATGGTTACATGAAATTTGCTCATTTCTTGTTATATGCGATGTGAGCAAGCTTTAAAGGCACTTAATTTGTGTCATTTGATGAGATCAAAAACATGAGATTTGACACTATGACACTAGCATCTATATTATCTGCAAGTCCAATTACAAGAAACATAGAAATTAGTAAAGTAGCTCACTAATATGTTATTGGAAATAACCTTACTTTAGATGTATTAGTTACAAAAAGCGTCATAGAGATGTATGCTTTATGTAAGAGACCTAATAATACAAGACTAGTGTTTGACATCACGACAAAGAAAAACATTATGATGTGGAATTTGCTATTGGTAGCTTATGTAAAAATTGGCTTAATTGGTAACACTTTGAAACTATTTTATAAGATGCAATTGAAATGCATGCCACCATATGTGATATCCTAGAATATTGTGATTTTGGGTTATCTTAGAAGAGGCAAGGTGAATGATGCTCAACATTTATTATCATAGATGCATGCCCTTTTAACTTGTTTACTTTGACTACCCTTAGCATGGATTTTGTTTGGAATGGATTAAGGACTCTAACATTCTAGAAATTGCTAGAATCTCTGGAGCCAAATTCTAAAGCATTAATGGTAGGCTTTCAACTTTCAAAGAAATTTCATCTTGAATTACATAATTACCTTGTCTTCCTATATCTTAAGGCATAAACTCTCATCAACAATTACAATTTCAGATGCTTTGGTGAATTTGTTTGCTAAAAGTTGGCATTAATGCTAGGAAAAGAGGAAATTTCAATTGAGGAATAGGCAATTCATAAATGCAATAATCTATGATTAGTCTAGTAGAGATCATAATGCACTATAGAAGGTGGGGAATAAATCAAGATAACAGGAAATTTCAATTGGTAATTGCAAGTTGGATCTTAGCAACATGTATATTGGAGGAAAACCTTTTAACATGATTGGGAATCTGGATGATGGTTTTAGTTTATACTATTGTAAGCTAGATGAGATTGAGACTTTGACCTCACAAATGTCAAGAAAACATTTGTATTTGGAACTAAATATAGGAGGAAATATTATACAATATAAAATGCACATACAGCTACATAAAGGTGGCATGAGTGACAAAGTGTTGTGACTTTTGGGGATAGATAGACCCATTATTTGAGCAAAACCATTCAACATTGGATTTGTTGAAAATTTACATGCATTTCATGAGAAATTTTTGCTGTTGAAAACAAGGATGCAAAAGTATGGGTAACAAACTTCCCTTCTCTTCTTTAGCCAAGAACAACATTCAAAGTAATGTCAATAGCATCACACATTAGCTTAAAATGCAAACTCCAATCTGGTGTTGCTAGAATTGGTAGTGAAATTAACTCCCTTTTCAACCTATTAGTTCAAACAATCATCATCAAAATCAAAAGCAACATCCTTATTTAATAGATTGCAAAGAGCTTGGTAATTTTAGAAAAATCCTTAATAAAATTCCAATAAATCCCCATGTGACCAAAGAAATTTCTAACTCCTTTAACCTTTCAATTGTTTCTATCTTTGCTTGGTTCAACTTTATACCTGTAGTTAAGATCTTATGACCCAACACAATGCCTTCCTACACCATAAATTAACATTTCTTCCAATTTAAGGCCATATTGGTCTCCTTATAATGCTACAAAACTCTAGAAAGGATAGTCAAATAGCTATCAAAAGTAGATTCAAACACAAAAAAAAAAAAAAAAATAACCATCCATGAACACTTCCATGACCTTAAAAAATTCAGAAAAAATAACCATCATTCAACATTGGAATGTAGCTGGTGCATTACATGAAGCAAAGTGCATCCTACGAAATGCAAAAATACCATAATGACAAGTGAAAGTGCTTTTTACTTGGTCCTTTGGGGCTATAGAAATTTAGTTATATCCTAAATACTCATCTAGAAAATAATAATATTCATAACTAACAAGTCTTTCAACATTTGATCAAGAAACAAATGGAATTGATAGTTACAAGTAGCCTCATTATGTTTTCTATAATCTATACATATTCTCCACCCAATCATTGTCCTAGTGGGAATTAGTTCATTATGTTCATTGTGCACAACAATCATCCCACCCTTTTTGAGTACTACATGCATTAGACTAATCTAAGAACTATCATATATTTAATAGATAATCCCTGCATCTAACCACTAAAGAGTTTCGTCCTGACTAGTTTTTCATATTAGGATTTAATCATCTTCGATTTTGAACAATAGATTTATGGTTTTCCTCCATTAATATTCTATTGATGCACAAAGAAGGTTTAAGTCCTTTAAGGTCTAAAATAGTCCATCCTATGGCCTTTCTTCTCAATCTCAACACATGCAACAATTTTTAAGTTGAACAACATATAAAGAAGCACTTATAATCACAGGTAAAGTATTATTGTAAACCGGAAAAGCATACCTAAGATGTGGGGGCAATGGATTCAACTTCAAAACTGCAGCTTGCTCTTAGAAGGTAAAGGAAGTGACTTACCTTTTCCTAGATCCTTAAATTGAAAATTTCTTTGCTTCAACATCAAACTAGTGGTTTCTAAGGCAAATGCAACTATTGTAGCCTCCAAATTATCATCCTTAGTTGTTCTTGCATTCACTAAATAATTCTCAAGAGGATTTTTAGAAATTTATCTCTAAGAACTTCTTGAGTTAGCTCATCTACAAAATCAACTTGAAAAACATGATTAGTGTAAGAAATATATCTAGTAACCTTAGATGGATTGAATTTTACCTCTTCATCACTAACTTCAATGTCAACCTACCATTTTTAACATCTATAACAACTCCAGCCATGGCCAAGAAAGGACAGCCCAATATCATTGCAATCTCCTCATCTTCTTCCATTTCCAACATTATCAAATCAACAAAAATGAAAAGTTTCTTTATCTTGACAAACATGTTTTCCAAAATATCCATGTGGTCCTTCATTGATCGATTAGCTAGCTGCAAGGAAATGGTAATAGGTTTAGCTTCTTTAATCCACATGTCCTACATACAGTTAAAGGAATTAGTCAAACACTAGCAACTAAATCAGAAAAAACTCTAGAAAAATCAACATCACCAATTGTGCAAGGGATCAAGAAACTCCTTGAATCCTTAAGCTTTGGGGGAAGCTTATTCTAGATAATTGCACTACACTTTTCAGTTAAAGCAATAGTCTTATGATCCTCCAATTTCCCCTTATTTGACATCAACTCCTTAAGAAACTTTGCACAAGCAAGAATTTAAGGTAAGGCATCTGCAAAAAGAATGTTAATGTGCAATTACCTAAACACTTTAAGAAATTTCTCAAATTATTTATCAATCTTATTTTGCTTAAGCCTCTGAGGAAAAGGAATGGGAGAGACATAAGGTTTGAGTACTGGTGGTGGTGTGGATGGTGTCTCAATATGCTTGACTTCTTTTCGACTTACCTCTTCATGGCTTGCATCAACATGATCCTCCACTATAACCTTATCATTTACCTAACTAAGTTGCTTATTACTTCTCAAGGTGACTACCTTGCATTGCTCCTTTGGATTGACCTTTGTTTTACTAGGTAGGCTCCCTTCACCATGAGGTTGGATCACACATGCTATTTGACCCATTTAAACTTCTAAATTATAGTTGGAAGTAACCAACTAATCAAATTTAGATTCTAGCTACTCAAAATTCTTAAAGTGCCATTGACTAGTTTTTCAATAGCCAACTCCCATGTTGGTTTGCTCTCTTATTGTTGCATCATTCCTTGAGGTCTTGGTTGAAAACTTGAGAGATTGGAAAGTTGTAAGCTACTACCTTGATTTCCTTAATCTCTTAAGATAAATTAGGATGATTTCTCCAACCTAGGTTGTAAGTCAGGGAATAAGGATTATTTTGCTACTGCCTGCTAAAATTTGACACAAATTTTGCTTGATCAACTTGCACAAAATTAAAACTAGGTGTGCTCCTCCACACCAATCACAATTCATAGCATTAAGGTTACAAATAGCATTAACATTTCTCAACTTACCAAACATCTTTACCAAGTTATCAATCTTGGCTTTAAGCATATTTCTTCCATTAACTTCATATATGCTTGTAGCTCTTTGGGGCATGCCTCTTTTGATTGACGACTAATAATTATTGGAAGTCATATCTTCCAATAGCTTATATGCCTCTTCTACTGACTTGCCCATCAAGGCACTTTTTACACCTACATCTATAGTAATTTTGATTAAATGTGTCAAACCATTATAAAATGTTTGCACTAGCAACCAATCAGGTAAACAATGATGAGGACATCATCTTTGCAATTCCTTAAGCCTTTCCCAAGCTTTATACAAAGACTCACTATCAAATTGAACAAAACTTGTAACATCATTCCTAAGTTTTGTAGTCCTACTTGGGGGAAAAATACTTACTTAAAATGCTTGTGATAAGGCATTCAAAGTTGTAAAAGAATCTAGAGCCTTGGACTTCAGCTAGATCTTTACCTTACCCTTAAGAGAAAATGGTCTTAAACAAATAACATTATTACTAACTCCATTAATCTTGATAGTATCACAAATTTCCAAGAAGTTAGCAAGATGTGTATTTAGGTCTTATGGCTCTCCCCCAAATTGATTATTGAACCATTTGAATAAGGCCTAGTTTGATCTCGAAGGTTTTGGCACTCACTATTGGCCTTACAATAATAGGTTGGGCACCATTGACACTTCTGAATAAGGCCTAGTTTGATCTCGAAGGTTTTGGCACTCACTATTGGCCTTACAATAATAGGTTGGGCACCATTGACACTTCGCATGGCATAATCACACAATGATCTTGGATTCTAATTTTGATTGATCAATTTTTCTTTCATCGTTGCTCAATCTTTTGCTTCAATCATCACTCTTTCTTTAGTGTATGCAAAGTTCATTCTATCTTAGGATCAAATAAGATAATCTGCCCATATGTATGTGACATACATTAAACAACCTTGTAATGTTAAGAACAAATATTTCAATAATATTAAATAAAAAATCACTTAAAGTCGTAAATATGAATCAAAATTAAATAAAAAATCACTTAAAGTGGTAAATATGAATCAAAATTTAGAAAAAATGGCTTTGAAAAGGAACCCCAAAAAAGAACACAAAAATGACTAGAAACCCTAGTAAATGATATTTTTTCACCATAGTCATTAGCCCTAATTAGAATGTCATTTCCTTCATAATGGATATAAGCATGACCCCTACTTCAACAATTAATTATTATTTCTATTAGTGCCTATCTCAATTTTAGCCAAAAACACCTCTCACAAGAACACCTTGCAAACTTAAAACCAGAATATCAAAATATCAACTAAACCTAGTCCAACCCTTATTAGGAATAAAAACACATGAATACATAAAATCAATAACACCTTAAACAAAAACAAATGAATCTAAAGAGGAAGAGTTACAAAAATTGAGTAAAAAATCTAATTAAGAAGAAATTCAAAATCACACACTAAAATTACCAAAACAAAACTCAATAAATGAAATTAAAATAGAATAAGAGCATAAATATCAATACAAAAACAAAAATACAATCAAAATTAATGAAGAAAATTCATTATTTTGATATTGAAAACACTTCTTCCTAACAATGACTCCAAAAATTTTATTGCCCAAACATCCACCATAAGTGTATGGGACATTCAAATAGTAAAGTGGATGTGAGTCCAAGTATCAATCCCATGAAGAAGAAACTCAAGAACCAAATTATGCAAATTTCTTATGTTATCTAAATAAATTGAATGAAGAAAATGTTATCTAACTATGAAATTAAAAGCCAATTTTAAATATAAATTGAAAATCAATAAACAAGGGTTCTATCACTCAAATTTTATCAACTAAATATCATTAACAAACTTAACATTGGATTGCTAAAATTAAAACTTGTTAACAACAATGATCAAATTCTTTAAGGTATATGATGATTACTTTTAAAACTCATCAACTATACTCGTATTAATCCTATATCTACTTTTGTGATTATAAAAACTAACACAAGTTCATTAAGTTTTATGAAATTTTTAAAAAATGATCACAAAGGTGTGTATTTATTTATAACTACACAACTTAGTTTTAATGTTTTTATGAACTAGTATTACAATCCCACTTTCACTCCATTGTTTAATACCTTAAACATGCAAATAATGACCAATTATTAACAAGAATAAAAATTTAAAGTATCAAATTTAATTAACAATGAACAAGCAAAAGAATCGGAATCTTTGTTTGCTAATAGAATTTTGTGACTACATCCTCACTATAGAATGAAAGATCTATTCACTTATATTCATTGTAACACATGAATAAACAATTAAATGTTCATAAAACACCTTAAAATAAATTAGTCACTAATGATAAAGAAGGGAAGAAAGTAAGAATACTAGTAGTTTTTGAGTCTTGCACTTCTGTCCCTTGTTTATGTTGCTTTTTGATCTTTTATCTCCCTAAACTTATTTAAAGCCCAATTTGTCACTTTAATATATAAATTAAAAAATAATAAAAATAAGATAAATGTAATTAAACCCCATAATATTAAGATTAATTAGCCAACAAATTAGGAAAATACTAAATTGTGATATAAAATGTGTGAAATAATTTCACACATCAAGCATTTGATTTAAGTAACTAAAATAAATTATGTTATTATTCAAATTTTAGTTTTTTTATGTACTTCATGCAATTTGGGTAACAAGTTATTTAAAATTTAAGAAAAGTTAAAAAAAGTTATATTTAAATAAAAAAACTCAATTTAAGTAAATATTAAAAATAAAGGAATTACTTTATTTTGAAGTAGAATTAAATTAGAAATTTCCCAAACTTTTTTTTTCTTTAATTTTCACAAGATCATATATCACTGGGTACAATCAATTCATTATTATTAGTCTTCTTACATTGTCACTTTATCAAAAAGCATGGACTCAACCAAAATTAATTGTAAGTTTATTAAAAATCATGACTATTACATGAACAAAAAAATTTGATAGAAGTTTATGCACAAAATTATTATAAATATTATTTATAAATTTTTAATTTTTTAATACATAATTATAATTAATAATGTGATTACAAATATGAATTTATTATGTAAATTATTAACTTTACCATATCCATTACATGAAAGTGACTAAAGTAAAAAAAAAAGTTAAAAAAAGGGGTGAGTGTAGACATAGCCAACTTATGAATATCTTATTAAACTGACTTACTTTTGAACCATAATATAATTCCACCTTAAAAGGAACGAGTGACTAGAGATGATTTGCTTGTCCTGGCCATTTGTTATTGGCTTTAAAAATTAGTATACTTATTATTTTTCCTTTAACTATTTTTTATTTTTTAAGTTTGCATGACATCAAAACTCCATGGTTTAAAAATTTTCATTATTTTATCATACAAAAATTTGTGAAAATTTTTTATAAATTATGTTTCATAGTCTTACATATTATTCACAATCTTGAGCTTGTTTGAAAAAGAAAATGACAAGATTCTTGAATAAAGAGGACCTAAAATGCTCAAGAATTTTAATGGTAGCATTGTAAACACAATAATTTCAACTACAGTTTATATCACCAAATTGACTTGTGAAACTAATGACAATTATGAACAATGAAGTAGAAATTGTGTTGTGTCCCCATTAAAATATTTTCATGCTTAAGAATATAAAAATTCATCTTTGGGTTTTTAGATTTCAAATGTATATAAGTGTAACTAATGGGCTTTTGAATGGGAAAAAGATATCGATCATTACAATAATTTTTGTGATTAATCAAGTGATAAGTCACACACTCCATCTCTAGCATGTGGGTTTTCACCCTAAAACCTATAATTAACTACATTTGTGTGAAAAATGGTAGAGTTCTAATTATTAATGTGAACACAACAATTAAAAGAAACTCCTAAATTATACCATGCATTGTGTGGTCTAATAATTTTAAAAAAATTTTTATATTATCAAGCCATAGATTTAAATTCTCGTCATAACAAATAAATTGTCCTAAAATTTGATACATAGACATTATTTATGGGTAATAATAGTAAAATATAGTACTCATAGCTCCCTCTTCACCACAAAGTACCAGTCATACTCACAGCTCCCTCTTTGCCACAAAGTACTAATCACACAATTGCAATCACATTAATTATTAGTTTTTGGCACCCAATACCAAGCATTTTCAAGTTGTACCATTTTTTGTAAGGGCAATAAGTGATCCTTAAGCCAAAAAGATAGAAAAAAAAAAAAGAGGTTTTAGTGTAGGATTTACTAACATATATCACTACTTTTGTATGTATAAAAAGAATGGAGAGTCTTTAGCTTATTTTTTTTATTAATATTGATCATTATGTATAAATAAAAAGGTAAGTCCTAATCATAGAAAAATCATAAAAGATCTTTTTTAACTAAAGATTTAGTGATTATGACAGATAAATATAAGCTATCCAACACACAATGGTACCAAGCTAAATTTCATGATCATTCAAAAGGATTGATAATTGCAACCAAAGATCTAGAGGAATAATTACAAATATCTCAACAATCAATAATAAATATATTTTCAATGAAAACACAACAGATTGACACTTAAATTGCTTCAAGTTATATTTTGTCATTAGAAGTTTATTCTCATTTGATGAATTCCTTATTGTCCAACTTGCGTCCCACTAATATATTATTCAATAAAATAAAATATCACTTTTAAAATTTACTATAGCTTGAATTCATTATTTGTTGCTAAAATATGTTTATGTCACTAAGATTCATAATAATAATTTATAGGTAGATGACATATGTAGGGGAATGTAATACTTGTAACGGAGTAGTGCACTAAGATTGCAAGGCAAAAATGGTTTGCTTTCAAAAATCGTAAAGTCTTAAAAATTTTGATTGCCTATAAGATTAGCAAAGGGTTATGCAAACTTTAAATTTGTAGACAAGGGAGACTTTCAATTTTAGGACACTCCCATTTTCATTAACATTAGTAGCCATCCTCAAGACTATAAGAAATATTTGGTACCTTATTCTTGATCATGCAATTGTAGATAGCATGGATAAGATTCAATTTCATAGGTAGTATTATCGATTTAATGCCATATAATTAAATTTGAATATATTGATAACATAGGATTTTAACTTTATAATAATTAAAGTAAATTATATGATTAAATAAAAAAATATGTTGAAATATCAATTAATAAAATTTCAATTTTAGGTTCATTCATAACTATAATATTTAAAACTTTCGATTATGTATAATGTTAACTCAATTTTATTGAAATTATTAATCCTATAAAATAACAAGCATTGTTACTCACATTCTCCCTTAGATTTTCACTAAATAGAATAAGTTCTCCATTTAAACCATAACTACTATACCCTAAGAATAAGCTCACTAGAGTTATATACTAAAAATCTAAAGAATTAGAAAAATAGGTGAATCCGAGTAACAATCGCATAAGTTTGGATTATTTTACTTATGATGAGTTATTCATAAGAATAAGAAGTAAACATGTCCATAATTCTCCATTATTAATTGCCACTTGGTCATTAGGGATAGGATAAATATGGGCACTACCAAATAAATGGGCTACAATAGCCATTCAAAATGATTGCATAAAGTCTAATATAATAATATGATGGTTTTGTGTCCACTAAATTTGAAAGCACTATAATAGATCTATCACAATAATTTTCTTCACTTATAGCAACACATATGAAACTGCTACCTAAAGGCAATTTAGGTAGCAATTTTAAATGATTATCATAGTGATTTTTTATAATCTTTACATAGTAGTTTTTTAGTAGAATATGTAGCAATTTTTTTTTAGAATATGCAATGGTTTTTTTAATAGAATACACAATAGTTTTTTAAAAGAATATGTAGTATTTTTTTTAATAGAATATGCAAGGGCTTTCTAATAGAATATGCAACAATTTTTACGTGAACCATGCAGTAGTGTTTTTGTTGAAGACATTATGATTTTTTTAAATAGAATATGTAGTACTTTTTTAAGAGAATGTGTAGCAATTATTTTAAGATAATATGTACCAATTTTGTTATAGAATATCCAAGGGTTTTTTGATTGGAATATGTAATGGTTTTTGTGTAGGATACACAACAATTTTTTCAATAAAATATGCAGTGGTTTTAATTTTAATAGGCAACATTTTTTTTAATGGAATATGCATTGATTTTTTAGTCTCATATATAGTCATTTCTAACATAATGAGCAACAATTCCACTTTGAATATGCATCACATAAACATATAAACATTGTTGTAAATGTAATTAAACTAAATAGTACAAGGAACAACTAATATAATTGGCAAATCTACATAATTTCAATGCACAACCATAAGTTCTACATAGTTGTGTTAACAAATTGCGAAATCCTTAGCATTGAGGGGGAGCATCATCCTAAAAATGATAAACATAGCTTTTGTTCTAAACTTTAAAGCATTTAAAATAAAGTAACAAACTAAAAATAAGTTAAAAGGAGAAATAAATTACACATTAGCAAAGATTAAGATTGATAAATAATAAGATTAAGGAGAAAAAAAGGAGGAATACCTAATTGCATAGGCTATATATGCCTCCTAAGAATAAATGGGCCCTTTTCTATAAGTCTTGATTAGGACCACTAAAAGCATCATCTAGTGAAGGAGCTAGTGCTGTTTTTAAAGGAGGCATGTCAAAGTTAATGTTTAGCCCTAGATATTATTGTTGCAATTTTTGAAATATTGCATAAAAATGGTGGGCTATTGCTATAGTTTGTTGTTTCATCCTCTTTTGCAACTCTTGTGTCTGTGCTTCAAATTTCTTTTGAATCTCAGCTTCCACATTATCTCTAATAGACTACAAAAAATCTTTCAAAATTTTGACAGTATCTCCAACCATTAATTTGTCTTTCAAACAAGTGTGGTTCATATCTCTACCATATAACCTCACCCTCTTGGTTTGCTCCTCCCCTATAATGGTAGTGAGAAGGCATTTGATGACTTTGGCTACTTGTTCCTTCCCCTTGGGTTTGAAGGTCCTCAATCCATTTCTAGATCCAAAGCATGTCAAGATAGTAATTAAAAAATATAATAAAATTTCAGGTTAGGTATAGAAAAAAGAAAGGTAAAAAAAAGGAAATGGAATTGCTTACAATTTGCTTAAATGTTTGATTTGATAGCTTATATTCTCAGTTGGGTCTTCTTTTGTGAGTAGTTGTAAATATTTCAAGTTGGGATGGAGAGTTTTTAGTAGGATTCTTAACTTTTTGATGCAAAGGAAAATAACAAAATGCAATGAAACAAATTTAAGTTAAATTTTGGTACCAAATTCTAAAAATGTATCAAAGCATAGTTAGATATAGACCATAAGATTAATGCAACACACATAAAACCTAAATCTATTAGTGGTGATTTTGTGATTTATGTACCAATTGTTCTCAAATCCTAACAAAACTCTTTTTGCCTATAGTGTGTGCATTCTTGTTTACTTTTGTCAATTGTTAATGTTGGTTCTTGTGATTGCTTGCAATCATTATTAAGGAATTACAAGAAGGAAAAATATATTAATATAAATCAAAAGATAATACTTGAAAATAAGGAAGAAAAGGATGATATTAAACCATTGATTATTCAGAATTTCAATATTGCAACAATTGTCTAAATTGATCCCAAGGTATACTCAATCTTTCTCCATTAGTCTTGTACTTCTTATAATGTTGTTTCTTTAACATGCACTTATAAGCCCTCCAATTTTCTCCAATTGTAGTAATCACCCACTTTCTTCCTTCATCAAAAATCATATACTAATCTTATAATCATTTAAAATATCAAAAAATTTAATTATAACAAATACATTTCAATAGAGATAAAGAAAAAAATTTTCAATGTACATTACTTACATAAGTTTCCACAAAGCATTTTCTTTCTCAAGATCCAACACATACCAAGTCTTTACATATAATGGCATCAATCTCACATTCCTAGCTAATGTCCTAAAAAAATTGCTAAACTCACATAGAGTTTGATCATTTGAGCCTCTAGGTTGATTTTTGACATTTAGGAAAATGAGCTTTTTCTTGTCTTCATGTCTTGCATGTACTACTCTCATTGTTGTCGGTCCTCTCCTTTATTTATGCATAAAACAATATTAGTGAAGACATTTAAATATTCAATCTAATAATTAAAATTTTAGTGAATCATATAATTAAGAGATACATTTTTATTACCTTGGGTAGCTCCTTCTTGTTATGGTCATTGTCTTGATCTTGCCTTTATGGAAGGTTGTGTTCTCATTTGATCAAAAGTTGTTCCTCTTGATTGTTGATTATCAAAATTTGTGCATACTTGAGGTTTCTATCCATTTACATTAATTATAGGCATTGTTGGTTGTCCATCTCTTTCTTCTAATATCTCAATTAATTATGACTAACTACTTGAAATAGAAACTTAATCTAACAATATTCGACTAAGGGGTTTGAATCACTTCTTGTGCATGAGCCTCTTTTGTTAATGTTTGCTATCACAAAATACTCAAAAAGGTGCTTGCCACCTCTTTAGTAGTAGATGAACCCTTCTTTCTTTGAGTGAATTTGTTCATCATGGCTAATGGCTATCAAAGGATAAGGAGGAATTAAAAATTAGATAAACAATAAAGTAGTAATGACAATTATGTTTCTAACATACTATTCATATAATGTGCACATTATATTTCATAAAATCAATGAATGAATCACAATTTAGTAATGCAATTACAACAAAAGAAGAACCTCAAAGTAGTAACTCTCAATTAACATATTAAAGATTAGAACAAGAAAAAGAAATAAAAAATTTATTAACCTATTTTGTTTAATTATTTGCATCCATCCACTCCCAAAGTGTTGCATCATCATCTGTATTGTTGTTTAATTGCTCTAAACCTCTTTCAGAAGGTAGATCATTTATATATAGGTTGACTATGGTACTTGGTATATCTTCTTTTATCAATCTAGATTACTCAACACTACCAATGTCTTCCATATTTGAATCTACTACATTTGGCTCCACCCAAATTATATCTTGTACACTTACATTTTCTTCTTTATCTAACCCAAATAATTCTCTAGGAACCCTATGCATTACACAATAAATTCCTTTCTCAATTCGATTCTCCATAAAGAAAATTTGGTGAACTTGAGATGCTAGTACGAAAGGATCTCCTTGATAGCACCATTGGTTGGAGTTAACCCATGCAAGTCCATAGTCATCATTCTAGAACTCAAACCAATCATATTTAAACAAAACAACATCAAATTGACTCCAGTAAAACAATTCCATAATTTTTACAATTGCCCCACAATAACTCACTTCTCCCTTCATTGGATTTTGGTCTTTTGAGCTAGTAAAGTTATCTATTAATGTTGTTAATGTAACATCATTATTTTGTGTCTTACACCTTGCATCTTATTCCCTTATGTGGAATTTGTAGCCATTAATAACATAATCACTATAACACTTTGCCACAATATTAGGAATAATAGATAACCACCAAATATAAAAAGGAATCTCTTTAGTTGCAACTTGGGCTTAAAACCAACTAGGAAAATCTTGACTATGATTTTGTGCTCTGGCTCATCTCTTTCTTTATCTTCCACTCATTAGTTGACTATGCTCTTTGTGGTATAGCCAACAATGAGTAATAGAAAAAATGATATTTTAAGGAGACAATAGTAGATGACAATTTAATGTTAAGTTTGGCTTACTTGATACATCTCTCAACTTCTGCATCTCTATAGTCAGACAATGTATATCTATGTGGTTGTTCAAGAAAAATAGCATCCAAAGTGATGGCCTTATCTTTCCTTTTTCCTTTACCCCCAATTGCATGACCTTTAGCTGGAAATAAAGTTGTTTGCACCTTTATTATTATATTAGATTGTTGATGATATCTCATAAAAGGAGTCTTTGCCCCATCATGCATATATCTTAAGCAAAACACCAAAACTCTTCAACCAAATACCCTTTTGTGATAGAACCTTAATGTTGACTTCTATTATAAACATATGATTTCAATTTGAACAAGTGTCTCTCAATCTTAAACATCCAATGACAATGCATGGACCCACCAAGCTAGATTTCATCAACTAAGTGTATAGGCAAGTGCATCATGATATCAAAGAAACTTGGAGGAAAAATCATCTATAGTTGACACAATGTTTCACTAATTTCACCTTGTAAGTGACCTAAGTCTTCTAACTTCACAACTTTATTGCATATTGATTTAAAAAGCAATCCTAATCTTCATAAGGTCTAGCAACATGCTTTGGTATCATCTTCTTAATTGTAATTGGAAGAAGGTAATGCATTAATAAGTGCACATCATGACTCTTATACCCCAAAATTTTCTTCTCTTTTTCATTCACATTTGGAAATATTGGATGTACAGCCTTAAGGAAGTTTGGCACTTTTTATAATGGTACAAAACTTGGTTTTCTCCTTTGACATTATTGAATA
Organism: Rhizophora mangle; assembly: GCA_037832345.1. Classification (NCBI taxonomy): domain Eukaryota; kingdom Viridiplantae; phylum Streptophyta; class Magnoliopsida; order Malpighiales; family Rhizophoraceae; genus Rhizophora; species Rhizophora mangle. Next base: position 16,213 of record JBAPLJ010002314.1, on the reverse strand, counting down.
GCATGCTTTAAATGGATAAATGTGTAGTGTCTTACATGTGCTAAAAAATCACTAACAATCCATAACAAGGTTGTGTGCATTTAAAAAGATTGCTTATTACATGCATTATATGTCTCCAAACCACACTCCCACAACTCCTTCAATCCTTTAATTAGTGGCTACAAAATCACATCAATCTCTCTCCTAAGTGAATTAAGGCTAGGAATAATCATATTAAGCATCATATATTCTAGTTTCATATAGAGCCATGGTCCTAGATTGTAATTAATGAGCACAACTGACCATGTGCTATGTGCAATGCTTATGGTTTCAAATGGATTAAATCCATCGCTAGCCAAACCAAATCTCAAATTTCAAGGTTCCTTTGCTAAAGATGGATGCAATATATCAAAATATTTTTTAGCTTCACCATCAGCATGATATCTCATGTTACCATTTATAGGTCAATGTTTTACTTGTCAAACCATATCATCAATCATTTTGGGGCACATGAAAAGTCTTTGAGGTTTGGATTTCAAAGGGAAATATCTTAGAATTTTAACTAACACATGATGGACCTTTGATGATACATTAAAGATTTCATCCCCTTCAACTTCTTTCATGTGTTTCTACCTAGCAGCCCCACATATATGACACCTCTTAGCCTTTTCATGCTTATCCCAAAAAAGCATACAATCATAGGGACATGCATAATTTTTTTTTGTAGTTAGGTCCTAGTTTTTTAACCATAGTCTTAGCTTCATTAAATAAACTAGGAATCATAGCATTAGGGAATGCCTCCTCAATAAATTCTAACATATCTTCAAATGCTACATTACTGAGACCATGGAGACACTTAAGACAATATAATCTAATTATAAATGAAAGCCTTGAGAAGGTCTTACAGCCAAGGCATAATTCTTGTTGCCCTTCCTCAACCAAATTTTAAAACCTTTTAGCTTGTTCATTAGGACTCTCCCAAACATTGCTAGAATTTGCTAGTTCTCTCACATCCCTAAAGGTTTCATTTAAAAGCCCATCAATATCATCATTTTTATCAACTTCAATTTTAGTATCATTTATCTCCTTACTTGATTGTGGTCATTCAGTATGGAAAATCTATATCTTATAATCTAGCTTGAGCCCATATATGACTAAATGTCCATAAATCATAACTTTAGGGTACTAATAATGGCAGCAACATTTTCTACAAGGGCAAGATATCTTGTGAACTTTGAGTTTTGTTGCTACACTTAAGATTGAGATATATATTGTGTACATTAACCTAGAACAAAGCTAAGCATAGGTTCTTAGAATTTTGTTCCTTTATTGATCCCTAAGGCCTTACTTATGCTAATTTGATTCTTAATGCTATAGGATTCTTTTTCACTAATTTAACCTAGGGCAACATTTTGTTATTTTTTACTTTTCTCTGCTTCAGTTGGCTTCAATTTCTAATTTGTAGCAAATTTGGTGTTACCGCCATTTAGCTACTTGGTCAGCTTAAGTGGCAAAGGCTTGAGAAAATCATTAGCAAATAGTAGTGTTCATGTCTTGCTTATTCTTAATTATTATCATAAATGTCTTGTGGGTAACTTGCACAAACTTAGATTATGTAAAGGAGAAATCTAATGATATCATGGCCACTTAATGTAGTGACTAGCCCATTGATACATTCAATATCCTGAACTACAATATCATTGTCATGGTGAAGATGATTGGAGCATTAACATCTCTCATCATGATAATAAAATATATTGATGCAAGTCTTTAAATGGTACACATTTTTTAAAATGTTAGGGACAAGTAGCAATGTTAAATTGTAACATAACATTCCAAACTATAAAATTCCAAAGTCAATATGCATTTAATTTTGTAAATCAAAGAATAAGGAGCTAAAAAACATCAAAAGCTTTCCTAATCCAAGTTCATGAAATAAAAAGAAACAAAATCAAAATAGCATCAAATAGGTGTCAAAATTGACAAAATAAGCATGCTCATGGTTCCTCTAAGTGTGACTACAATGCCAAGTGGTTGGCCTTCCATAATCTAGAAGGTGGCAATGGAATTCCTTGCTCATGTCTTTATGGGTCTTTGTCCAATAATCAGTGCCAAGTCATTAATTGTTGCACCCTAACCCATAGAATTATGTGTAACATATCTAATACCATAGTTTACAACAACCTTCTCAATTTTTGGAACCTAATAAATTAAACATACCATAATGATGAATGAAGTTAATTGATCACATTTATGATTTATAATGATGTGAGTAAACAATAGATGAATAAACAATGAGTTAAATACAAATAAAGACAAAGGGAAATCAAAATATTTAAATTCTACTAATCTAGGCCTATAGAAATTTTGTAAGAATGAAGGAAGATGAAGATAGGGTAGGAAAAGGAATTGAGATACTAGCCTTATGGGTGGCTAGGTGGGTGTGGGTATAGGAGAATCAACAATTGAGGTACGTGAGACTGTGGGTAAATTAGTTTTCTTTACGAGCAATAAAGAGTGAAGTAATGGCATTAGAGGTGACATTTATGGAAATGAGATGCTTCTTAATAACCAATGCAAAATATTTTTAGGTAGAAAGACAAATAGTTATTTTAGTAAGCAATTCCATCCAATTCAAAATCATCCATTGTATTCCAGACCAACTATAGCTTAAAAATGCCTAATTCAAGAACTTAACATCTAGGGTTCATTTATTACAAATAGAAAACAAAAATGTAACACATAAAAAAAAGGAAAAGAAAAATAAAAAATTTTTCAAAATATGAGATCCAAAACAAGATATCCATAAACTTGAATGAAATCCCAAACACAAAATAGAAAAAAAGATAGGACAAAAGTGGTCATGGAGAGATCAACATATATGTGAAAAAGATTGCACTTTACCTATAGAATCTAAAGTCATCAACTAATGAAAGATGGATGAGTAGAATTTAAGTTTAAGATAGATAAAAGAAGTGGAAAATCTCACTTTGAACTTGATAATTTCCAATCCTTTCTAGATATGAATAATTTAAAGGGGAGTAGAATTAGTTCTACATAGTGTGTTTCCTTTGCCTCCAAGATAATGACATATCCAATTTGCATTTATCTAATTTTCAAAAGGAAAAGGTTATGGTTCAAAATTATTACTATATCCCTTGATTTTTCAAAAAATAAAGGGATAAAGGTAACAGTTCCAGACTTTATTCTTTTTTTAGATAAAAAATAAAGATAATGATTCAAGACTATTGCCCTATCCCTTTATTTTTAAAAGGAATAGGTAGTGATTCAAGACCATTATCATATCCCTTTATTTAAAAAAAAGAAAAAGATTAGGTTGCAGTTCTAGATCATTACCTTATCCCTTTATTTTTTTTTTATAAAATATTCCCTTTTAGAAAAAAATAGGTAGTGATTATTGTTGCATAATCCTTTTTGTTTTTAAAAAGAAAAAGATTAGGCAACAATTCTATACTACAGCCTTATTCCCCTTTTGAGATAAAATAGGTAGCAATTAAAGACTACTGCTTAAACATTTATAACAATTACCCTTTCCTAAGATAATGCAATTGTTTTGAACCACTACCTAAAGTCAACAGTTGCCATACATTATCAAAATATATTTATGTAGTGGTTATAAGTGTTGCCTTAGGGGTTTTAGGCAATAGTTTATAACTACTATTTGGTAGTGGGGTCACAATCCCTAATTCTAGCAATTGATCATTATTTAATCAATTCAACAATCTTAATTGAATGAATTAAAACAATAGTCATTCATCATTTTAATCAAAATAACTCAAACAATTACAATAAAAGAGAAAACAACATAACAAAATTATTTATTTCATCAAAATACTAAATTCCATAAATCACATTTTTTTTTGGCTCTGATGTCATATTAGACACAAACACAAGATTTAAAATCATCTATTATGATCACCATCACAATTATAGCAAGTTGCCTTAACTAATCAATCAAAGTGGCTTTCACGACTCAATATTTCAAGATTAATGGTGTAAGCAATCATATGAAAACTCATTTAATCTTTATAAAGGCTTTAAAAATGATGTTCATTAATACAAAGACCCAAAACTCGTTATGATATAATAAAATTAAAAAATGGGAAGATAGCAACCACTTTTAGTGCTGAGAAAGAGCCCAAAGACATACATGGAATTATCAATAATAAGTCATTGCATTAGGATCATGGTTCATAGCTTCAAGTTTGTATGTGATAAACCTATTCAATATCACTCAATATGGTGATAAACACCATGAAAAATGTTCCAACACAATATTGTAAAGCATTTAGCTTAATAACTTATAACTTAGATGGGGTCATATTCACTTACGTTGTCCAAAACCCCCTTTTTAAAAAATTATACATACTTATATATGTATTTATGAATGTATGTGTATTTATATATACCAAGAGGATAATGAAAGCAAAAAAAAAAAAATAAGAAGATAATGCATAATTTAGTATTACTGGAAATACATACAAAGCTTGAGGGCTTGAGCTTGAAATGCTTGAGAGTAAGAACATTCTTAAGGCTTAAGCTTGAAAAACTTAAAATAAATAAAATATTTATAGTGATTACATAGGCTTGAAGGGCTTGATATTCTTGAGAGTAAGAATACTTTTAAGGCTTAAGGGTGAAGAAGTTTTACGGTTTGAAATACCTTTTTTTTGTGAAGTCTTTATGCTTGATGTGAATGGAGATAAAGGTGTCTTCATCTATATCATGATTCTAAAAAGAATCATGTGATGATGATGAGCTTGACTTGGCTTCATCCATGGCTTACTGAGGATTTTAGAGAATATCTAACAATACACTAAGATATTCTTACTCAGTTTTTGCTCTAGCAAAGAGGGCACTTGTACGTGTCTTCTACTATAGGAATTGAGAAGTGCTTGCTTCATTGGTGTTGGACTACTAAGGATTCATAGAGAACCATTATAGGATGCCATGCTTGTGAGCTTTCTATTGCTAAGTAGCAAAAAATTATTGCTAAAACTTGACTTTGTAGATTTGGTTGAGAATTTGAGTCCTTGTGAAACAATCATCCTTGATCTGGAGTTCCTATGCACAAATCCAAGGTAACATGAAAATATAACAAAATTATAGTAACAAAGAAAAAAAAATTAAGTAATTTGGGGTTTGAATTTTAATTAGAAGATGTTGAAATTTTCTTAAATTAAGTCTAAAAAGAGTTTAGACATTAGGCCAAACCAATTCCACCAATGGTTTAAACCAAAGGAGAAAGGAAATGGTGGCTTTGGTTTCCTAGAAAAACATCTACAAATGCTTATGGGATTTGTTTTAGCAATAGAAAGCATTAAACCATGCCTATTTGTAATCCTAATAGTTGAATTTGAGAAGGAAGCTTGCAAACATAGTTATGCTGGCTTGGAATTTTTGATAGTGGTTTTGTAAATCAAGCAAATTTGAGGGTTGAAGGACCTAAACAATTGAATAGTTGAGTGAGTAATTTGGCTTGGATCATTTGGCTAGTAGTGCTTGATTTTAATTGATTTAGTCTTGACTAGTATAGTTTCATAAAACAATATGGGTTTCTATTAATTCCAAGGCTTACAAAACCAATTTGAAGAAAACATTTTGTTAGCAACAATTTAAGGGTTGGTGTTATAGAGTCCTCTTTCAATCAACTCAATGTTTTGAAGAAGGCTTGATAATATAAGGTAAAAAATTTTTTGAGTTGCTTAAAAGTTACATGGAAAAATAGTTTGAGGAGGGGTATTTTGAAAAACCACCTCTTTGCCTTTCGAAATTAATTTTGAGAGAGGGACCAATGGAACCATAACCACCACTTCAATGAGAGGGGTAGGTGATACCTTAACATCTTATTGCTTGTTACTTGATTGGTGTTCTTGCTAGTAGAAGCACTAGTGCTTATTTCAAGCTTGATTTGCTTCAAAGAAGTAGGTTTTGATGGTACTGGATAGTCTAGAAGAGAGGCTAACTAGGTTTTAAGTGTCATAGAGGTAAGCACAAAAGAGTTGCTTTTGTCTTTGGGTTGAAATTTGAATTTGAGGATGAATTGTGGGAACTGGAGGAGCTTAAGGATTTTTGATGGAATAATGCTTCTTCTTTAAAAATCTAAGCCCATGTTTTGAGTGGCTCGATAAAAGGTTTGGGGGGAGGCTTAGTGGACCTTTTTCAAGGCATTGGGGTGGTAGAGAGCCCTACAAGAATTCTTTTGTAAGAAAATTAGGCAAAGAGTTTTAACTACATTTCAAAAATTCAATGTCAAAGTAAAAAATGCTTAAAATTGCTTGCCATCTGGTGAAAATGTTTTGATGTAAGATTTTGAACATCTTTTTACAAATCATATTTTGCAACTTGATAGTCAATTAGGAGCAAAAATTGTTGATTGAGCAAATCATTTGAAATTTAGAGATGCACAAAACAATTGCTAAAATTTTTTTGTTGATTATGGAATATTGTCATTGACAATCATTTCAATGCTTAGAGCTAAAGTGAAAAATTTGTTCTTGTCTACTGTGGACTTGCTTGAGCATCCTGCCATTACATAATTTTGAGGCATCTTCTTAGCTATCTTATGTAGGTTTGGATTGCAAATGTGCAAACAAGGAAGTTCCTTAAATTGTTACTTGATGGCTTGAGCTATGGCTATGTGCTTTGAAGGCTAGGGTATTGAATGTTTCTTCAGCCTATCATTTAAAGGTTTGCAAACTAGGTTAAGGTTGGGATAAAAGTCCTTAACATAGTTAAGACTTCCTAAGAATCTTTGGAGTAGGGATTTATCAATAAGCTAGTAAAGAAACCTATTAGTAAATAAAGTTGATCTTTCTATAAGGATGGGAGTACCTTAATGGATATGATGACCAAGGGATCTTACACTAGTTTGGAAAAGATTGATCTTGCACGTGGAAATGGCTAGGTTGTGCTTGCAAGTGACCTCTATGAAGATGGTCAAATGCTTGAAGTGTTGATCTATATTGGATGAAAAAACCAAGATATTGTCACTATAGACAACTAAGAATTAAGAATAATGAAAATAGATCTCATTCATGATCCTCTAAAACTCAAAGGGTGCATTTTTGAGTTTAAATGGCATGACATTCTATTCCTACTGGCCAAATGGTACAATGAAGGCAGTCTTATACCTATTTGCCTCCTTAATTTGAATCTACCAGATCTTAGATTTTAGATCAAACTTGGAAAAGACCAAAGCCATAACAAGGTGTTGTAAGAGGTCTTTTTGATTTGGAATTAGATACCCAATCCATTCCAAAGCTTGGTTCAAAGCTTGTAATTGATAATTAACCTAGGAGTGCCATATTCTATTTTAGCATTCTTGTTGACATAAAATGTCACAAAACTTTAGGGTGACTTACTAGGCTAAATGATGCCTTTAGCGTGTAAAGCTTAGATTTTATGTTTGCAATACTCAACTAACTATGGATGCATTTGAATTAGATATGCCTTCATGGCGATTTGGTGCTCATCAAAGTGCTTAGCGTATGGAAAATCTACCATATGGCGATTTGGTGCTCATCAAAGAAGTAGATTTAGTTTTATGGATTCTTGAATCAAGAAATCCTTTAGAAGATTGAGGTTTCTAATTTAAGGTTTGTATACAAGTTGGAATTAGAGTGTTTGACCAAGGATGGTAGTGGTTATTCCTTGGTGTGTGATTTGAAATGGGTGGATAAGGTTAAAGAAGGGTGTCCTTAAGATAACCTTTTGCTTGAGGTTTTTGATGAAAACAAAAGAAGTTTTGATAGTGATATGTAATTGGTAGATGCAAGCATCAAAAAGCTTGTACAAGATTGGAATGGAATGGTTGCTTGTAGATTTAAGTCCTTTTAAGGTTTTCTCATAATACTTGGTTGGGATAAGGTCTTCTTGGATGCAATTCAAATTTGCACCAGTGTCTATCAAGGCTATAGTAGTTAGCTTGAAATTATGAATTTGGATGGTAATATTGACAAGCCTTTTGTGAGTTGTGATTTCTATCAACAAGCATAGAAAGTCAGCTTGGTCCAACGTAGACAAAGATGTTTCTAGGTTAGCTTGAGGAAGGAAGGCTTGGTTCACTAGGCTTATGTTGAGACTGGTGAAGCAGAGATAGCAATAGACGATGATCTACTAATCTCTGTTGCTTGAGTTCTTTGGATTTCTACCTTATGTTGGTTAACTTCATGTTGAAGTTCATGAAGAGTAATTAGCTTGGGCTTTGGGTTGGTCAAGTCTTTTGGGTATGGTTGTAAGATTTTGATGAGTTTGGACTTGTTGGAGCAAAGGGTGTTGGGTTAAGCTTGATGGTGCTTGAGTTAGAAGGTTATGAAGATGTTGGGTTTTACCTTATAGATCATCCATACAATAATTAATTTTGGGATGAGTTCCTAATCTTTAGTGAGAACACTTACCTATTTCTCACTGCTGAAGTAGATGAGGTGGCAAGTTCATCAACTTGAAGGGCTTGCTCTTCATCTAAAAAATCAAAATCAAAGGAGTCAATGACTAGGTTTTGGATTTATTCATAAATTGGTTCAAGTGATTGGAGGGCTTGATCTTTCTTTTGGATTCTACAGTAATGAGCTAGGTGTCAAGGTTGGCCACATCTAAAGCAAGTTACTAACGTGCTTGAAAATGTTTGGGCTTTGGGCTTGAATGACTATTTGGGACATTTGGTTTGCATTTTAGTTTCTTGATGGACATATTTTGGAGGCTTTTGGGCTTGAGGTTAGGAAAATTTTCTAATGAGCTTAGAAGACTTCCTACATTTGGAAATCTCTTTATGATAAAGAGAGTGATCAAATTTGGCATAGAAAGAACCATGTTCTTTCCAAGTTTGCTTTTGTTCATGTTTTCATTGTTGTTGAAGCTTGAGATTGGAACAAATTTGTAAACCTTCTTTTTGGATAATGCTTAGTAGCTCACCATGGGCCAGGGTATAGTAAGGAATTGGACCATTGAAATAGGCTTGGAGTTTTGATCTTACCTTGTCAATAAGGAGCTTGGAAAGCCCAACTAGAAACTTCTCTTGCTAGAAGGGCTGGTTGCCATCTTCTCACTGCATGACAGGGGTTAGGAAAGTAGCTTTATACCAACAAAAGTTGTGAAGATACTTACACTTGAGATTAGAGAGTAATTTAATGGCTTTATCCTTCATATCAGAAGGATCACCAATGAAATGCTAGGAAATTATGAAGATTAAAGATGTTACAACAATAGGGATTAGTTGGGCTTGGTCATCCAAAAGGGGCTCACCTTGAGGATTTGGTTTTGATAGCTTAGAAAGCACTTTCATGGTCAACTTGAGTGAGAATATTATCCCACCATCCTTTTAATTGACCAATAAAATGAGCAACTAAAAGTTCATTAATTGCAAGATCAAAGAGTTGACTCTGAGTCCTGTAAACATTTGATACCATAGTCATCTATTGAAGTAGATTCATGACCTAGTTTTGGAGAACTCATCTATGTTCCATTCACAAATGGATTCTGAATTGTATTTGGCTTGAACAAAGTTTGGCTTTTCTTCCAAAGCAAGTTCTGGAGCCATAGGTCTTAGGTGGTACATCTTTGTACACTGTGGCTTGAATTGGAGCTTGTTGAAGGCTAAATTGCTATTAGAGGCTTGAGGTTATAGATGGCTTAATGGAGCTAACACCTATGTAAAGAGTCTAAAGACTCTTGGCAACTTGATTTGGTGCTATGCTTGTGGATGATTCTAAATCCTTTAATCATTGCTTTTGTGCTTGATCAAATTCTTTTGAAGTTTTGTTTGAAACAAAAAAGGGCTTGAAAATTTGTTTGGAAAAAGATTTTGGAACTTGATCTGCTCTTAATGGTAGATTAGAAACAATAGTTTATGTGTTTAAGAGCAGGGTACCAACATTTTGTAAAAATTGGTATAATTGTTTTGTTTAAAAATTTTTTTGATATCATTTGTAGAGAACTTTTCATTTTCTCTACAAACTTTGAAAAGATATGTAGAAACATGGGAATTTTTTTGCTTGAAAATGATTTTACAAAAGGGTGGATGAACAAAGTCAAGTTTTTGACCATTGTAGTTTCCCACCATTGCATTTGGGTTTAGACATTGATGTCCTTTGAAAAACTTGAAATTTTTGTTGAGAAAGGATATACTATCCCATTGTGGAGAGAATTTTCTTTTTCAAACCATTCAAAAAATAAAACATGATTTTTTGCTTGTAAAGATAATAATAATATGCTTGGTTAATTGGAATTCTGTAGTTGCAAAAATGCTTAAAAACTAGAAAAGCTTTTCATAATTAGCTTGAGAATAAAAATCATTTCATAAAAGACCTTTATTTAAAACATATTCTTTTTCTAGAGTGTTGAGCTCATAGTTAATAGAAATTTGGTCTAAAAAAGCCATTTGTGATGCAATCGATGAATTTGGTGAAGTTTACCTTCCATAAGAAGCTTGAGGAATTGAGCTTTGTGTGTTGTGCCAACTATGTTTGAAAAATTTGAGTTGGATCTATGTGAAGGAAGTCTACTTGACATAATTTGTTAAAGATAGGTTTGAAGATCTTTGTCTTAAAGAAACTCATATATGGTGCTTGTGAAGTATCATGATCATACAAATGATATGTTGACACTACCAACAAGAAATTGTGTGATTTTGTGAATAGCTTATATAGTTGGAGGCTAAGGTGTAGTGACACCATCAAGCTTCCAAGTGTCAGGAAGTGACACTTAAGCCATTCAATAAATTTAGGTGTTTAAATGTTTGAGCATGAATGTTAGTCTATCATAAGATTGTCTCACCACATGTGCCTATACTTGAGTGCTTTTGTATTGAAGGCTATCTTCATAGCCTTATAATGGAATTGGTACATTAGACTCAAAGGAATGGATCCCTCTAAAAATTTGTTGTTGTTAAGCTTAAGTTGTAAGGTCAGAACATCTAAGATGTTCTTGTCATGCAAAGAAACTATGAAATCAAGAAAACAATTAAAATAAATTGGTCCTAAACATAGACTTGTTTCAATGATTCCCAAAATAGAATCATAAAAAATGATTAACCTACAGTCCCTGAGTGCTATAAGAACTATGGTTTCTAGGCCCTCTCTAGACAAAGGGTTGATATTGACTTGGATAAGGCCAAAATGAAGAAAATTGATTACCCACTCTAGCAAAAGGAATTTCAAAGTTAAAGCAAAAGGCATTTACTTTTTTAAAAGTACAAGAATCTACTTTTTAAAAAGCAAAAGCATTTGTTTTTCACCAAAAGCAATTGTCTTCAAACTTCAAGCATCTTGTTTAGCTACAAGCATCTAAGGCCTAAGCATCTATAAATGGTCTCACTTATCAAGCATATATATATATATATTCCATGTGATAGAAAAGTGATACTTTCAAGTATTGGCCAACACATGTTCATTAACACATAAGGTTGTTATTCATTAGTGTCACTCTACAAAACAAACAAATCAATTTTTCTATACTTGGCAGCTAGTTTGGACAAGTCAATATTTCAACAAGTTCTCTACTAAAGCAATCAAAATAATTGGTTAGTAACAATGAAATTAACCCAACAAGTTATATGCCTTGGAGACCACCTAAGTATATAATTGACCTCCTAATCCAATTGAAACAAACTAAAGAAACACAAGTTAGAATAAATAAATTTCTCTAGCATAATAAGTCATTATCACTATCAAACATAATTGTAAGACTGATAACAAATGCCAAATTTAAAGATTAGAGCTTTAATTTTTGATATGCATAGCTATAACTAGGAAAACATACATAATATGTGGATTATGATAAAAACATCCAAAATTATCCAATCAACAAGAACTAACAATTTGTCATTTCATTTTAGCATAGTGTTACCATGTTTGTACTACATCTCAAAGCTTGTAAGAGAATGGGTACCAAATTGTCACATGTTACAACATAATAATAGGCACCAATTAGTTGGTAGTAGTCAAATAAAAGCTTGGTAATCTACTATGACTTCATAAGGCATTGTACTTTTTTCAAGGTATTTTTCATGCATTGAACATAATATGTCAAAGAGCACTAAGGTTAACGCACCATAGTCTCATAGAATCATGATTTTCACCTTTCAATTAGTCTTACCAACTATTGAGACCTTGTATTGGTGTGATAAGATTGAATAAATGGTTGTTTAACGCTACACCAAGTTGTTTCCCACCAAAAATAAAATCTTAAATAACTCCTAACATTCTTGGGTGGGAATGTAGTCACTAATATTCTAATTGTTTTGAATTTTTTTTAATCAAATTTGATACTTTTAATTTTTATTAGTGCTAATAACTAGCCATTATTTGCATGTTTTAGGTATTAAACAATGGAGGAAATGTGGAAATTTAATACTAATTCATAAAAACATTAAACCTAAGTTGTGTAGTTTAGAAATAAATGCACACCTTGTTGATTATTGTTAAAAATTCCACAAATCTTAATGAATTTGTGTTAGTTTTTATACTCACAAAAGTAGATATAGGATTAATATGAGTATAGTTGTTAAGTCTTAAAAGAGATCAACATTGTTAACAAGTTTTAATTTTAGCAATCATATGTTAAGTTTGTTAATGGTATTTAGTTGATAAAATTTGGGTGATAAAACAATTGTTTATTGATTTTCAGTTTACATTCAAATTTGTTTTTAATTTCATATTTAGATAACATTTTCTTCTTTTGGTTTATTTAGATTACATAGAAAAATTGCATAATTTGGTACCTAAGTTTCCTCCTTAGGGGATCAATAATTGGACTCACATCCACTTACTATTTAAACATCTCATACACTTATGGTTTGTTAACAACAACAAATACAAAATGTCTACCGCTTTTTAGCTGTGGCAGCCCTATATTAGACAACCCAAGGTGTATTGACATGCATGTCACAACAATATTACTATTCATCATAGACATAGATGTCCATTACATGCTTATTTTCTATAAATGTTTTCTAATAACAAATTGAGAAGCCTTAGAACCCAAGAATCAAGTGAAGGCTTCATGATTCAAGAAATAAATGATTCTTCCTAGTAAAGAAAGATAATCAAAAGTAATAGCTCTTTATTCAATGGACTCCAATCAATTTGAACTACCCAAGCCAAAATAACATGCATCTCACAATGGAATTAGTGATTACTATAATATCACAATTCCTTTTCATTAATGACTCTTTTTAATGAAAGGAGAAGCCTTTTTTTTTTCTTGAAATGAAGTGATGCTCATCTTTCAAGCAACATGCCATTCTATCTGGTAGGAACTAATCCAACTCCTTCATTTTATAGAATTCAGTGGATTAAAACTAACTAGGATGTATTGATGTGAATATTGCAAAGGAAATAATGTTCAGTGTCCACATAGATGTTGATTACACAACCATTTAGTGTGACTAATTTCTTGCAATGAAATGAGAAGACTTATTGCCAAGGAATCAAGTGATAGTATGAAGTTTCAAACAATGAATCATTCTTTGATGGAAAAGAAACATACTCAAGATTAATAGCTTTTTTATTTAATGGACTTTCATCAATTCAAACTACTAAATGAGTAGTCCTATTGTCAAATAAATAATAAATGTCTCATGTTTCAAGTAAAAAAAAATTCTCTCATAACAAAGAAAGCTAAATGAGTGTAATAACTTTTTTATTGGATGGACTTTTGATGGATTCAACCTGCCCAATACATAACAATGTACATCTCCATAAGAAATTAATGATTGGTGAAGATATTTAATTAAATTATGTCATTCCTTTCTTTTAATGACCCCTTAAAATGAAAAAAAAGAATCCTTATTGGCTAGAATTAATGTGTTGGTCTCAACTTTTAGGCAATGAGCCATTCCATCAATGAAAGAAAGTTATCTATGATGAATGACCCCTTTGTTTGATGGAATTTAATGGATTCACAATACCTAAGAATTGTTGAAGTACATGTTGTAGAGAAATTAATGTTTGTTGTAGACATATTAATTGCATAATCATTGTGTGTGAATGATTCCATGCTATGAAAGAAGAAACAATATTATCAAGCAATAAGGTGATGGTCATAAGTATTAAGTGGTGAGTGATTCTTACCAAATAAAGAAATCTTATCAACAGTTGTAGCTCCTATATTTGACAAACTTCAATGGATTTGGAATTCCTAGAGGAGAAGTCCTCTTGTCAAGTCATAAGGAGATGGTCTCAAGTTTTAAGCAAGCAACAATTCTCTTAGAGAACTTAGAGTAAAGAAGGCTAATCAAGAGTAATAGATTCTCATTGAAAATAGTAGAGACATTGTAATCTCCTGGTAATTCCAACCTATAGACATGTCTCCAATCTTTCCATCTCATTAAATGGACCATGAGCTCAGGGCATCAAATTTGACTCCTATTATATGGAAATCTTCATTTCCTTAATTAAAGTCACATCAAGTCACCAAGAGCAAACTAGCATTCCTTTTGATGCTTGCTATCTATATGCATTTGAACTTCATTGTTGCTTGCAATTTGACCTAAAATTTTCTCATAGAGATTTTTTACCATCTTGGCTCTTTCATTTCCATCAAAACACTCTATCTCATTCAAGAAGTGGAGTGAGATCAATAGGAGTGATGGGATTGAAATTATGTACTACACCAAATGGAGTAAAGTAAGTAGTGCGATTTGTGCTCCTATTGTAGGCAATAAATAACTCCATCATAGTAAATAACACCAATTAGTAGTAATAGTTTCTTTATTGAATGGATGATGAATGAGAATTTATTATGTTCTTTTCTATTTACATTTAATTTTTTTAATGAATTATAGACTTATATAAGATGATTAGATTATGTTTTTCGATTTAAGTATGTTTTAAAAAAGTTTTGTGAATGTATGATTTTAGTAAGAAAAATTAAAACATTTTACTATTTTGATTTTTGTTGCTTGTTTCAAGTTTTTTACTTACTTAAAGGTCTAGATTGAAAAAGTGGTATTTAGTGAAGTTAAGTCCTAATTGAAGTAGGATTATTGTTCAAGTGTTGTGTACAAAAAATGGGCATAATTTAAGTTTTAACATCCAAATTAGGTGATTCAAAAGCCTAAATTGAAGTGGACAATCAAGCTTACAATTTTTCTGAAAAGACCCAAACCCAAAATATTTTTTAATGGTTTAAAAATATTGGAGAAGTTGCTATAGAATCTATCATGGACTAGACTAAGTTAGTCTCAATTTTTAGCTCATAACTTGGGCTTTGGACCATTGTTTATAGCAAGACTTGATGCATTGGAAAAATGTAAAGGAAAACTACAACATTCATGAATAAGTTAGAACCTAATTCTAACTGTATCTTGTATGAAATCAACTTGAAAGAGAATAGAGGAATTCTAGAAGATTAAGGAAACCCTAATTTTTTCAGGTTTGCTAGTAGCTACTATTGATGGTTTCTTTTTTTTTATAAAAAAGGTTAAGAATAATCATCTTTTGGAAGTAAAATGGGAGAGATGGAGAAAACTAAATCATCACTTTAGAGGCTTTTCAACAATTTTAAGGGATTTCAAAAGTTTTGATGCATCAAAGGTATAGACTATTTTGACATGTTCTACTCTTCTTTTATTGAAATTTTAGGTTACTCAAATTTAATGGTTGAATGATTGTTTATTCAATTAATTTAGTTAGACCTACTAAATTGAATAAAGGAATATCAATTGCTAGAATTAATGATTCATTTTTATCCTCTTCATAGTCACCAAGTAGCGAACAACAGTAAGGGATTATGGATAAGTTTTCATCTTATTTTTATAAACAACTCAACATAGGTTAAATGATCCAATCTTGTGTGATTGTTGCTTATATTAACTATTACATAGTTCTTAAGGTTGTTGTATATTACTATAGTGAACTTTTTCTATGCGTATAATGATTAGAAATAAAGTGAAAAGTTTGTTTTGCTTAATGAATATCTAAAGGAAAATGTAGGTAATAGAGCTTGTTGATATTTAAGATTGATGGTTCCATTAAAACTAAAATAATGTTTTGGGTAATTAAAATCATTAAATATCATAATTGTGTATGAACCTAAAATTGGACTTTTAATACTTGATCTTTTTATAATTTATTTTGTTTCTTCAATTTATTTATTTTCTTTGCTAAAAATTAGAATTTAACTTTTTCCCTCTACCCAATTATGTTAAGGTGTTTAATTTTTAGTTAATTAGTAATCAATTGATAGCATTTGCTTTGAGTTCAACCCTAGCTTA